>JAPEUT010000285.1:0-35904 GCA_027946375.1 Neodidymelliopsis sp. IMI 364377
CTCCCTTGTCGATCACCACACCAAACCAGAACTAAAACCAATACAGTGTAATGCAGTGCAGTGTAGTGCATATGTATCCGTGCACAATGACAGGATCGATATCAACATCAACATCGACATCGATATCAAGGTAGCTACACCGCTACTTGCCAACCACGACGTCAGCATCGGTACTTTTTCGTCGTGGTTGCTGGCGCGGCTCTTGCAAGGTTAGAAGCGATAAGGTGGCATGAAGGACATGTAGGTTCATTGAAAACTCTGGATTCGGATATCGCTTGTTGCGTGTTTGTGTGTTGCGCGTAATGATAGGGAGCGAGATGGATTGGTGTGGGGAATTAACTAACTTCACGGAGGGAAGAGGGGGGAGCAAGGACGTGCGTTCTCAGAGAGTTTGAAAGTTGACAGTGTTTGCAACATCCATCATACAGGCAGAGCAGCTATACCGTTTCCACTTGATCCCGAATATCTGGATATCGATAATACACTCTTCCACCCGATTCCGAACCGGCCCTACCTACCTTTCCACACTATCGATTTCCTCCCCAGCCAAATCCCCCTCCACATATCCAGATACCGCCCCTACAGCGCCTTTGCCCTGATTGGAATCCCCCCAGACTCAGCTGCGTTTTCAATAGCCAGCTCCCGTTGCATCTTCCGCAGCTCCTCGTCCGAGTGGAGTCCCTCATGACTATAGCTACACGCCTCATTCGCACAAGTCCGACTCTGGCCGAGCCCTGTCACACTTCCTATCATGACCTTGTCTACGCCTGCGTTCTTCTGGGGCTTGTTGTATGTACTACAGTGACATGTCCATCCTATGGCCATCATGTCGACATCTCGTGGCGTGATGATTTCGTCCGGTTTCTCTGCTTTCTGTTCCGGATCTTCGTAGGTCTTGGGGTTGTGCCATGTGTGGTTGTCGAGAATACTTAGTATCGTTGTGATATCGTTTGCAGGACGGTCGGTGTTGGGCGGGTGCTCGTTAGGTTGGTCTCTGGGCATGTCTTCTTGGATGTCGATGGAATCGGCGTCGTCGAAGATCTGAGAGATGCAGGATTCACGACGACCTTGGAGTATACTGTGGGATAGTGAGTTGGTTTTGTGGTTGATGTTTTGGAAGCTGAGCAGACTACGCATTCGCCAGCACCATGTCCACGCTAAGTTTTCGGAAGTATTTGGGATCAACGGTGGAATCTTTGCGTTCCTTGATCAACATCTTGTCGCTGTATATTGTTAGCCATGCCTGCAGATGAAATTAGTCTGGGGGCATAGTTCTACGCTTTTGCAACCATTTCGCGTGCTTCTGGCATTGTCAACGCGACAACATACAGAAGTCCTCTTGTCATTTCTGGGTTTTCATGGATTCTGTCGATAGTTCGCATAAGTTTCCGTTTGTCTTCATCCCAATCTGGCAGTGGCATTTCAAGTTTCTCAGCTTCCTTGAGGATAGTCGCACATTTCCCCTCCATCTCCCCTGTGCCTGCGTGTTGGGGCTGTTGTGTTCCTGGCGAGTCACTGCCAGACGTATCCTCCCACTCGTCGTCCGCGTTGGACGCTTGCTGGCTTGTCTCTTCCTTACTGGCATTACACTCATCGGCTGATTTAACGGCCTCCCCTTGAGTGGCATCCGGAATAGAACCAGAAGAAGCCGCATCAAGCTCCTCAGCCAGGCTAAGCTTTGCCTTATGTTCTCTCAATCGGGTTCTTTGCTTCGCAAGCAATGGCAAGAACCTGCTATCTCGTGGACCATCTAATGAGTACTTGTCGTCTGTGGAATCGTCGGACATATTGGGCTGACTGTGGTATTTGTCAGGCGATGTTGCGATAGATGACAGGTCTGGCGGCATAGGTGCATGTCCGGCAGATATATCGTGTCCTGGTGTCTGAGCTGGCTCTGAATCATCACTCGAGGCCGTGGTCGGTGGCAGACCTGGTGGCGGTGATAGATACTTCGGTGAGGAGAGCTCAGGAGTGCTGAAGCGGTCTGGTGGAGACGCTGAGATAGTCATCATAGTGTTTGATATTGGTGTAAGTGATAGGAACGTGCCAACAATACTGGGCGGTTGGAAATGATGTCAATGGTGTATGATCCATGAATTGAAGTAATAACAGCAGTACCATTTTGTTTCGTGTTGGGGAGACGCAATTACCTCCAGTAAAAGATATTGTGACATCTGAGGTAGCTGCGATGATACGGTACAGACTGCACGTTCGAGAAAACAGTTATTCCTGGAACTGGCGTTTGTTTTGGACTTTGACCTAAGTCGTCTGAACTTACTCCCACCCTATAACTTTTGCGCAGCAGACGCCGGTTGCCTGTTCTCCCAGCTCCCCAACCACCGATACCACTCGCACACGCCACCCAACTCTTTGAACGCTGCATTCACCGCTCCCACGTCTCCATCTTCCTTCTTGCCCTTGAACTCAATGAAGAAGATGTATTCCCAGTTCGCCACGCCACTTGGCCGTGTGTTGATACTTGTCAGATCCAGCTTGTGCCTACCGAACACGGATAGACATTGCGCAAGAGCACCTGGGTTGGGGTTCGAGGGCAAGTAGGGGAGTGTGAAGAGAAGCAGAGTTTTGAAGTCTTCTTCGTTTTTGTGATTCCCCGCGTGCGACTGGGATACAGGTGCGGATGACGACGTTGAAGCTACTGGGGCGTCTTTTCGACTCAAGACTAGGAATCGCGTTTGGTTACCACTGACGTCGTTGATGCCTTCCGATAGCAGTGAGAGTTTGAACAGTGTACCAGCCACTTTACTGCTGATTGCCGCTGCTGTTACATCCTTCGATTCCGCGACCATCTGCGCGGCGCGAGACGTAGAAGACACATCGAAGCGCTCAGCATGCTTCAGTTTCTCTTGCAGAAAAGTCTTGCATTGGCCCCAAGCCTGCGGATGGGAATAGAGTTTCGTGATTTTGGAAAGGTCGACATCGTCGGTCGGATTCGAAGACCCCAGACCGAGCAAACAGTGACTGACGCTCACGTACGCTTCGCCGCAAACCACAATGTCGCTGTACTTGCTATGCAAGTCGGCGAACAAGTCGAGAGTGAAAACCACGGAGCCGTTGGTGCTGTTCTCGAACGGTACAACGCCACGTTGTGCGCTACCGTCTTGTACCGAGGCAAACACATCTTCGATGGTGGTTTGTGGGGAGAGTGTATATGCTGTGGGCGAGAAGGTGTCGAGCGTTGCCTTGGTGGGTGGTGAGTGATGGTACAGAGAAATTCAGGCTCGTTGATAAATGATAAAGCACGTAGGGATAAAAGAGACAAAGGAATGGTGTATCTTTCAAATATTACGTTGACCGAAGAAGTTACAGTGTGCTTGTGATCGAGTCGTGTCCAATTGGGCCAGCTCCTCTCTGAGACCTGTTGACTTTTTCGGAACGCTTCATGGACAAGCGAATGAGGATTGGTTTGCAAATGGAACCCATTAAGTGACTGACCTGATGTGTATAACTCGCTTCCGGGCCCAGGAATGCCACGGTTGGTTTTTCTATTTCCGACATATCTACGTTGGCGTTTAGAGGGGGTGGAAGCTGTGGTTTTTGAGGTTCAAGCTCGGAATGGAAATTAGAGCGGCATCGGCCTTTTACACGGTTGTCGACATCATAGGGCGGATCTTCAGCACCAAGCATGTAGGGCGCACCAGGAGTACATTTATACGATACTGCACGTTGCTGTTGTAACAGGTGATGGACCTAGACTATCACGTTTATATGTCATCACGGTAGAAGATCACAAGTTTTGAAGCACAGTTTTGAAGCACAAATTGATTCAGCTGGATAGGAACGACAGACAAGCTGACGCATACGCGAGTGAGCAATTTGCCTCTCCTTCTTCCACCTAGGATTGCTGTGCGGAGAGCTCGCAAGCAGATGATTGACAATGGCTATTCTTCAGTGTCCCGTTCGTCTTCACTTATAGTCGCGGCTAGGATAGAGCTCATCAATCGAGGATGTGATTGGGCAACTAGTCGGAGAAGGCTGCTGCCTCTCCGTTGAACGAAAGGGGTGGGTGATAAGAATGGGTGGTTCATCAGCCTGTTGTATGTTAGTGGTGCCAGCAAATGATTTAATCGAGGACCTACCATGCAAAACCTCCGTAAACGCTCCCCTATCGTCTACAGTCTGGAGAGGCGAAGCGTCGTAACATCGACTGCTCCATCCTTCAATCCGGGCGCGTCATGTTGACCTTGCACGCAGGCAGCGGACGTTCCTTCACTCGACGCGTGGAGTGGGGACGCTGCCTCGCAGTCAGCGAGGGCGCACAACCGTCAATCATCGTAGAATTCGTCTTCGTCGTCATCAAAGTCGGCAAGCTGCTCAAAGTTGAGAGCGTAACGCAGGATGGCACCGATACCACCAAAGCCCTTCACGAACTGATTGCCCTCGGAGGAGCGGTCAGAGACGAACTCGAGTGTAGCACCAAAGTCGCGGTACTTCTCGGCGAGCCACTCCAGCATGGAAGACTGCTCGATGATTTCCATCTCCTGACCGGTCTCCTTGTCCATGAAGTTAGTTCGGTCAGCCTCCTGTATCTTGTTGGTATGGAGAATGACCTCGGAGCCGTCCGAAGCCTTGAGTTGCCAGCGAGTGATCTCCAAGTTCTCGAAGACAATCAGAGTTTCGGCAGCACCGGCCTCGAGAGCCTTGAGGGTATCCTCGACACCGTAGCAAACCTTGCCGGAGTCCTTGGAGATGTGGTCGAAGTACTCGTTGATGAGCTTCTTCTCCTGGATGAACTTGACGTTGCTGAGCGTCTCCGAGGACAGCTCAATGGCCTGGTTGAAGCCGTTCTCGCCACCGTAGGAAACGTCGACGACCTTGATGACCTTGGACTGCAGACGGTTGTCGAACAAGTCGGACTGGTTCAGGTCGTTCTTGAAGTCGGCACTACCGGCGAGAATGATGCCAGCAACGTTGACCTTGTCGGCGGTGATGAAGTTCTGGACGGCCAACTCGGCGACCTTGCGGACGTAGTTGTGGCGCTTCTCTTCACGCAGACGGGCGAAACGCAGGGCCGACTGACCACCACGGCCGTGCTTCTTGGGCAGATCAACGGAGAACTTGTGAACGATTTCACGCGTGTTTCCCGACAGGGTGCCGAACAGGGCGCCGTTTCCGTCCATGATGATGAAGCCAAACTTCTGGTCCGACTCGAGCAGCTCGCTCAGGGCCTCGGTGTGGAACTTGTTGTCACAGAGGTAGAGCGACGTGTTGATGGGCTTGAAGGGCTCGAAGTCGATGTTGACCTTGCGCTCCTTGCCCTCGGGGGTCAGGATTTCACCGCAGTAGATGACGAGACCGTTGGGGGGCACCTTGGAGTAGAGCTTCAGGCGCTGCTGGGTCGAGGTAATGGCCGACAGGACCGACAGGCGGTTGACACGCGACTTGATGTTGGAAGCAGTGCCAAACTCTTCAGCCAACATCTTCGCGGCGCGCGAGACCTGGTCCTTGGGCGCTGTGCATGGTGAGCGGGCGGGTCGTGGGTGCATGGGCGGCGCTGCGCTGCACTGCAGGCTCAGGGCGCAGGGCTCACGTACGAATAATGAGCGAAATCATGGATGTGCCATTGCCACGGGCGGCTTCAAGACGCTTGATGAGCTTCTTGACCTTCCAGATCTCGATGTTCTTCTCCGCGTCGTTGGGCTGGGGCTCCTTCGACGACATCTTCGCGGTGTGGGAGCGAGTGGTGTGGTGTGAGTGACGGTGACGGAGGCGGGGTTCTACGTTGAATTTTTGCCTGCGCCCTGTCCCGCGGGAGGAGCCGACTGGTGTCTGAGGCCTCGCAACACCACAACACCACGTCTAACACAGTGCTTTACAGTAGTTTATGCAGGGCGATGCACCACGACAGCGTGGTTGTGCGGCTGCCTCATCGATCGTGCCAATGCCCAGTCACTGTCAGTCATTGCCAGTCACTGCCAGTCAAGCACAGTCATGGCTGGTGCTGCAACACGCCTCTCGCCTGGTGCTGCCTTGCCATGCCAGTCGCTTACGGGCCCACTCACGGCTGTAGGCCTATGATGATGACGGCACATGCGGGGCGCGTCTCCCCTCGTGATACCGTTGCTCTGCGGCTTCACGCATCCTCAAGTCTCTCTCTCCGTTCTCGGCGCTTCTTCACGCGCCAACTGCCGCGCCGCTGAGACCATGGTCAAGAGGCGTTACGCATTTCCTATGCCAATTTCTCTTCCGACGATAACCATCCAGCGATTCACTATCTAGCTCCCGCGCCCTGCATGGGTCCGTGAACAAGTTTTGTGTCGGCTCCACCTGCGCTCCTTATCTCTCGAGCCATTGTCCTCTGCTTCCTGTCGCCAGTGCGTCAGTGTGTCAGTGTGTCAGTGTGTCAGTGTGTGTGTGTGTCTCTGTGTGTCTATGCGCACGTGAAGGACTGACGTTTGCTCACCATGGATATCAAGGGCAAGCAGCCCTCCACCTGGGACCAGTACGACGGCGTCCAGGGCGCCTCTGTGGGCTCGCAGGGCAGTCGCGTGCAGTGGGACGAGCTCGAACGCCGCCCCAGCGAGCAGAGTGCCTCCAACACGGGCGCAGCCTCTGCAGCTCATGGCACGCTGCGGAGGAGAAGGTAGGCAAACTCTGCCATGCAATTGACGATGCGCTCACAAGTCCCCCAGATCCTCCGTGTCGCAACAACTGCATGCGCTGGGAGACGCAGGCGGTGTCAACAGCATCAACAACTTTGCCCGCTCCTGGCAACGTGCTGCAGGTTTCTTCGAAATCACCCCCGTGCGCCCCAGCTTCCGCGTAGAGAGTGACGACGACGACGAGACACCCACCGCCGAGTTTCCACGCACCGGGTTTGCGCCTGCCTCTCTCGCAGACCACCGCTCAGCCCTTCGCCATGCGCTGCAAAACGGAGAAAGACGCACATCCGACCAGGCCGTCATGGACGAAGAAAGTGGTGCCTCCGAGAACACACGCCTGCTGCCAAAGGACTCACAGCAGCGGTTGCGCGCACGAGGCGACAGCATATTCAACATTGAGCCATCGCTCTCCTCGCCCTTTGGAGGAAGCTATGGCACCGCCTACGGCAGCTTGTCTGCACGCGTCAATGAATCTTCCATGCGCCATGCCGGGCGTCTGTTCACCGAGCAGCAGCTCAAAGGCGTACAGGAGCCGGAGCAGGAGCGCGAACCGTTGCTGGTCAAGCAGGTGGAAGAGGATGGACACATCATCAACGTCGTGGTTGGGCAATCGACCCTCCCGCAAACCATCTTCAACTCGGTCAACGTTCTAGTTGGGGTGGGGCTGCTAACGCTGCCCCTAGCTTTGAAATACTCCGGTTGGGTGATCGGCATGATCTTCCTCGCCTGGTCTGCTGTAGTCACTTCGTACACTGCGAAGCTCCTCGCCAAATGTCAGGATGTGGACAACTCTCTCATCACATTTGCCGACCTGGCCTACGTCTCTTTCGGCAACAAGGCTCGCATCGCTGTCAGCATCCTCTTCTCTCTCGAGCTCTTGGCAGCATGTGTTGCACTTGTTGTGCTCTTCGCTGACAGCATGGATGCTCTCATAGCCGGCTATGGTGTTTTTACCTGGAAGATTGTTTGTGGTGTTGTCCTGATACCACTAAGCTTCCTCCCACTTCGAATGCTATCATTCACCTCCATCTTGGGTGTCATGTCCTGCTTCGGCATCTTACTTGCTGTGTGGACAGATGGTCTCCTCAAGCCGGACGCTCCTGGATCTATCCGCCAGCCTATGACTCAATACATGTTCCCTGAGAACTGGTTAACCATCCCACTTTCCCTTGGTCTTCTCATGTCGCCCTGGGGTGGCCATTCCGTGTTCCCCAACATCTACCGCGACATGAGGCACCCGTACAAGTACCGCCGCGCCGTCAACTACACTTACATCTTCACCTATCTGATCGATACTGGCATGGCCTGTGCTGGTATCCTCATGTTTGGCGATGGAGTGAACGAAGAGATTACGAACAACATATTCAGGACTGCAGGCTACCCTCCTGGGCTCTCCGTCTTTATTGCTATCTGTATCGCCATCATCCCACTCACCAAGGTGCCTCTTAATGCGCGTCCTATTGTTTCCACACTCGAGGTTCTCTTTGGTCTTGACACACGTTCAATGGCTGTCTCATCCTCCTTGAACGGCATGTCGGGCCTCAACCGGGGTCTTTTCAAGGTCTCCCTACGCATCATCACGATCATCGTCTTCGTCGTTATTGCTATCGTCTTTCCGTCTTTCGACCGCATCATGGCACTTCTGGGTAGTGTTGCCTGCTTCTCCATTTGCATCATCTTGCCCCTCGCTTTCCACCTGAAGCTTTTCGGCAAGGACATTGGCCGAGCGGAGAAGATAATGAACTGGACCTTGATTGTTGCCAGCACAATCATGGCCATTGTTAGCACAGCGTTTGCCTGTGTACCCAAGGAGTTGATCGGCGCTTGATGTACGTTTTTCGTGGAAGAAAAAAATTGTCGCATTTTCTGTACCATTGAACGAAAGTCTAAACGGCTTTGTCATTGTATCTGTGTTTATATTTGGGCACTTGGAAGCTGTATATCCATAGCATGTTCAGGCGCTCTTTGCAGCATTGCATCAGTTGGGGTTTTGAGCATCTTGACCAATGCATTAATTAGTCCACCTGGGAGACAATCTTGAGATAGTCTTTGCAACCATCTGATAGCTCTTAGCACTTACATGTGATTCTGATGTTGGCTGCTGTGGGTCCTCCCGTGCCCAGATGGATAAGGCGGTACGGGGTGTGGAGATGTAGCTTGGGGCTGCGTCATGTCTCTATCCTGGAGGTACGTGTCAAGATATGAGTTGAAAAAGAAACCACTCCGACTTGTCCTCCGGAGGGACTCTTCGTTGTTCTTCTTGAAACACAAGTACTGTGAGCCGAGCATGGGTCAACATATATGCAGTCGAGTTGTTGTTCACTCAGCCGAGACCAGGTGTTCGGTGTCGTTCATGGCTGCACGCAAACGGCCCGCTCTATTCATAACCCTGACTAGCTCCAACGGCATCTCCACGCCCAAGCCTCCATCTTGAGCTGACGTCCTGTCTCGTTGCAGCTACATATACTCTGTACACTACAACAAGCTATTCACGTTCCACTCCTTCTTCTTGCCTTCCCATTCATGTCTCCTTAAGTCTGCCCAGTCCTCCACAGCCGTGCTGGACCCTTGATTAAAACGCGCGTCATCGCCCAATGCAACATTCCATTCCCCAAGCACCCGCAGCGCACGCGACCTCGACCCAGACCACTGGACCTTGACACCGCAGTCCAATTGGCAGATCCGAGAGAAGAGGGAGAATGCCTTCTGTAGCACAATGGGTCGGCACGCCGTCCATCAAGGGCTCAAGTGAGAGCATCCGCATGGCGCTTCTCACAGCTTCGCTCATCGGCCTCCAGTGCGTGCACACTCTGCATGTCTCTCCGTGCGCCAGACAAGATGCTGATATGAATGCTTCGCAGGATAACATGGAACGTCGAGATGACATACTGCACGCCCTACCTCCTTGAGCTCGGCCTCACCAAGTCCAAGATCTCCCTTGTTTGGGTCGCCGGCCCACTGTCAGGCTTGATCATGCAGCCTGTTGTCGGCGTCATAGCGGATCGCTCGACATCGCGCTGGGGTCGCCGTCGCCCGTTCATGGTCGGAGGGACAATACTAGTCTCGCTGTTCCTCTTCCTGCTTGGCTGGACGAAGGAGGTGGTGCGGTGGTTTGCGAGCGATAAGGAGACGATCAAGAACGCAACAATAGTGTTGGCTGTGTTCAGTATCTATGGGATTGATTTCGCGATCAATGCCGTGCAGGGAAGCTGCAGAGGCTTGATTGTCGACACGCTGCCGATTCCGAAACAGCAGGCGGGGAGTAGTTGGGCTAGTAGGATGGTTGCGGTCGGCAGTTTGGTCGGGTACGGTGCTGGAGCTTTGAAGTTGGACAGTGTTTTTGGGTCTTTGCTAGGTGATACACAGTTCAAGCAGTTGACAGTGGTGGCTGCTTTTTGTCTGTGCCTCACAGTGGGAATTACAAGTTGGGCTGTTACAGAGAGGGTGCTGGTTGGGAAGGACGGAGAGGAGAAACTGAGTGCTGTCAAGGTCCTTACTGACCTTGCAAAGTCAACATTTGACTTGCCAGCGAGCATCAAGGCTATCTGTCATGTGCAATTCTGGGCTTGGATAGGTAAGTCCCGTAATCACTTTGTACCCTATATACTAATGATCAGCCAGGCTGGTTTCCATTTCTTTTCTACAGCACAACCTGGGTAGGCGAAGTGTACCTACGCTACGACGCGCCCGCCGACGTGAAAGCCTCAGATGACATGACCGGTCAAGTTGGACGCATCGGTTCGTTGGCTTTGATCGGCTTCTCTATTGTCACGTTCATCATGTCCGTCTTACTCCCCTTTGTGGTGAAGAGCCCTGAAGACGCAGAGCCACGTTTCACCGCACGTCCACCAGCCAAGCTTGCCTCGTTCGCCGAAAGCATAGAGAAATTCAAGCCCTCCCTCCTGACTGCGTGGACGGTCTCGCATGGTGTATTCGCAGGCTCCATGGTCCTAGCACCATTCGTCACGTCCCTACGAAGCGCAACCCTCATCATCGGTATCTGCGGCATGTAAGTATTACTGACTCCTTCTCCAACCACGCAAACTAACAACCCCAAGATCATGGGCTATAAGCTGCTGGGCGCCATTCGCCTTCCTTGGCGTAGAAATCAATCGTCTGTCCTCAACCCACGCCTACACCTCCCTAGGCCGCAACTCGATCGAACTCGAAGCCCCCTCGACCCTCCATCTCAACCAAGATCTCCCCGACGCCGAAACCCAGTCCACAGGCGAGGGCTCCGGGAAGTACCTCGGCATCATGAACGTGTACACGACGCTACCGCAGTTTGTAGGCACGGGGATCAGCTTTGTGGTGTTTAGCTTACTGGAGCCGGGGAAGAGCCCTGAGCTCAGTGATGCACCCGAGGAGGAGCATCATAGTACCGAAGGGGTGAACGCGATTGCGGTCTGTTTGTTTATTGGAGCGGTCAGTGCGGTTGTGGCGGCTGTGACGACGGTGAGATTGGGACGGATTGCGAGGTATTGAATTGAATCGTTGTAACAGATATTCTACGCAGTGTGGACTTTGCAGCTGTACTTTATGGTTTGATGCCTCAAGCCTCATTTTTGGCTTCTTCGTCAGTATAGACATAAATTTGCTATTCAGTCTACTAGGGAGCACAGTGATAGCAACACCATCTGTGTTTTCACGTAAGATCTCCACCTGGTGTTCGACAAGCATGCAAGTTGCTGTGATGAATCACGTCCGGCTTGATAAGGCATACACTGCTCGGTACTATATCTGCATGGGGACATCGGCCAGAGCTGACGTGCAAGCATCCCCTTCCCCCAACCCATGACGGTCTTTCCCGTTTAGGACATCCGACTAATCACGAACGACGGCGGCGGGTAAGTTTTTTTGCTAGAGAATTTCTTGTAAGTTCCCCGCTTTCTTCTAGAACATGGGAAGGTGTGGCTAGAAAAGTACGGTATCTATGGCTGCAAGCATGCAGGGCTGGTAAACAACCAGAGAAAACAACCTTGCACAAGGCAGCTGCAACAACTGCAGGTCATTCCAAGGTCCTGAGAGTGTGCCGTTGATGACGCTTCAGGTGGCTAGTGTAGCGAGAGATAGCAGTGTTCGGTGCCGAGGCCGACATGCTGTCATTCCTGGCTCTTCAAGGCGGCCAATCTGTGGAGGAACAGGTGCACAGCAAAGGGAGAGAGGTCAAAGAAAGGCTCTTGCGCGGTCAATGTCGGCCCCTGTCGCTGTCATGACTGGCCAGTGACCATGCGTGGTAACTGCTGCGAGTGATGGGTGCCGGCAGATGGAAAACGAATCGCTGCTTTTCGTAGCTGGCAGAAGTGCATGGCAGCGAACACGTGCAGCGTCGCCAGAGGAGCAGCGGTGAAAGGACGACTACGCACATTGCACAAGACCAACTCCAGCATCTTTCTTCCTTCTCGCAACACGCGCCCACCACGTACTGTGTAGCTACTCGCCGCCGACGCACGCCCTCGCTGACTAGTGTCGTCTTCGCCCACACGCGCGCTCAGCTTCGACGGTCGTTCTTACACGCCCGGACTGCCGCTAGCTAGATCGCCCCTCTCAGTCCCGCCGAAAAGCTGCAGAGGGCTTCACCAACACACAACATCCCTCAACATTTTGCCACCTTGCGTCGCGGAACCACAGAGCCTCTGCCAAGATGTCTGAGCCGATCCGCAATAAGAAGATGGACTCCATCTCCGCTCCGTAAGTCTCTTTCTGCCCCACGACACGTTTTTCCCGACACCCTACCACCACCACCACCCTACCCCAACGCCGCCATGGACGTCCCCAAGTCTAACAAGCAGCCCACCAGCACACCACAAAACACACCCGCCAACGCGGCCCCCATATCGTCGCGCGCCCAGCAGCCCGGTGTCGGCACCATCAAAGAAGGTATGTTTTTGCGTCTGCGTTTGCTTTTGCTTTTGCTCTTGCTGTTCCGCTGCTTTGTTGCCCCTCCAACCCCCAACCCCGCGCGCTGGCGCTGCAGACGTTCCTGACCGCTAATTCGAATTTTCACAGAGGAGCTCGACCGCGCCGCCGCTGGACTGTTTGCTGCAAACCCCGCGCTGGTCTCGATGATGCAGGCAAAGCTTGGCTCGCTCGTCGGCCGCTCAAGCGGCTACATTGAGTCGCTCCCTGGCTCTGTCCGCCGCCGCGTGGCTGGCCTCAAGGGCGTCCAGAAGGAGCACTCCAAGCTCGAGGCCGAGTTCCAGGAGGAGGTTCTCCAGCTCGAGAAGAAGTACTTCGCCAAGTTCACACCTCTGTATGAGACTCGCGCAAAGATTGTCAATGGTGCCGCCGAGCCCACCGAGGAGCAGGTCAAGGTTGGCGAGCAGGAAGACGAGGATGAGGAGGACGATGAGGAGCAGGGCGAGAAGGAGCTCAACAAGGACGAGGGCAAGGACGTCCAGGGTATCCCAGAGTTCTGGCTGAGCGCCATGAAGAACCAGATCTCGCTCGCCGAGATGATCACAGACCGCGACGAGGCTGCGCTCAAGCACCTCACCGACGTCCGCATGGAGTACCTTGACCGCCCCGGTTTCCGCCTCATCTTCGAGTTTGAGGACAACGAGTTCTTCACCAACAAGACCATCACCAAGACCTACTTCTACCAGGAGGAGAACGGCTACGGTGGCGACTTCATCTACGACCACGCTGAGGGCGACAAGCTCGACTGGAAGACTGGCAAGGACCTCACTGTCCGCGTTGAGAGCAAGAAGCAGAGGAACAAGAGTGAGTGCTTTGTTAAAAACGATGAAGCGATCGACATACTAACACATTGCAGACACAAAGCAGACCCGCGTTGTTAAGAAGACTGTCCCCACAGAGTCCTTCTTCAACTTCTTCGACCCCCCTAGCCCTCCCCAGGACGACGAGGACGACGCTTCCTCTGACATTGAGGAGCGCCTCGAGCTCGACTACCAGCTTGGTGAGGACATTAAGGAGAAGCTCATCCCCCGCGCCATTGACTGGTTCACCGGCGAGGCTCTTCAGTACGAGAACATTGAGGACTTCGACGAGGGCGAGTTCGAGGACGAGGACGATGAGGATGAGGACGAGCTCAGCGACGACCGCGATGACGAGGAGGAGTCAGATGACGAGGTAAGCCCCAGCATCTCCATGATGTGATTTGTCCATACTAACTCAACGTAGAACGACGGCACAAAACCTAAGCAGGAGGCTGCCGAGTGCAAGCAGAGCTAAACGTCTCTCTTTGACCGCTCTTTTTCGATGACTCTCAGGACATTGGGCTTGTTTCAATCTAGATGGCAATTCTGGCTGTGACAGGCTCACAACCTGACTCTTTCTTACTCTGCTCCTTGCACAGCACTACATGTTTCCCCACACTCACGGCGTATTATTGCATCAAAAGAGCTGGAACGGCCCGATTGGACGTGGTTGATCTAGCTATGAACATGAACTACACCAGTTCTTCCCTTTCCCCCCTCCACCTCCACTCCACTCCGCTCTGCTCAACCCTAATAGTCCCCTGCTGTATGGCAAGCTCTCTCTCTCAAAAATCCGTCACGTTGGGAATTGCAATAGGTTCGCACGTCCCCTCTGAATCGGAGGGGATAGGACTAGAGCGGTTTCTTTGCAGTGGCAGGTTTACCTGTGAGGAGGTCGCCGTAGGGCAGTGGATGATCATGAGAATACAGCGATGGCAACGGCGATAGCGATAAATAGTTAAAAGTTTGGTTTATTTAGAGCAGAGCGAAATGTAACGAGATATGAGAATTGGCACCTGTCCCATTTGTTGAATCCTCTCACATCACGCGTATACATGGAATGAAGCGAAGTGAGGTGAAGTGATCTTGGATGCTGCTAGTGCGGGGTAGTATGCGTGGTTGGTGGGGGATCTCATCGGGTCAAATTCGGCTGTGAAACTAAATTTTGAGAAAGTTGACTTGTACTGTCGCAACGTGAACGCTGCTTGTTACGCTGCGATATAGAAGGTTTCTTTCAACGCTTTGCCATTCGATACGTCTCGCTACACTGCGCTACACAGCTCTTCTTACACACGGATTCCTAGCCACCACGCACAACAAACCCATAACTTGTAGTTCAAATCACATTGTTTCGAACACAACATGGCGCGCCAAAACCCCAATATCGTCATCACAGGCACACCTGGTGTAGGCAAGACGACACACGCCGAACAGCTCGCGCGCGCCACAGGATTCAAGCACGTGTCCGTGAACCAGATCGTCAAAGACGAGGGGTTCCACGAGGGCAAGGACGAAGAGACAGGGAGCTGGATTGTCGATGAGGACAAGGTAGTTATTCCCCTTTTCCAAACCCTTGAAAGCTGTGAAGGTTGAGGAAGTGATACTAACATACCATGACCACAGCTCCTGGACTACCTAGAAGAACGCCAAATCTCCGAACAAGGCGGCTCCATCCTCGACTGGCACGCCTGCGACCTCTTCCCTGAGCGCTGGATCGACTTAGTCATCGTGCTGCGCTGCGACTCGACAGTGCTGTATGACCGCCTCACTGCGCGCGGGTACAAGGATAAGAAGCTCGAGGAGAATATGGACAGTGAGATTATGCAGGTCCTGCTCGATGAGGCGAGGGAGGCGTACAAGGAGGAGATTGTGGTCGAGTTGAGGAGCGATAGTGCGGATGATGTCGAGGGGAATCTGGAGAGGGTGGAGCAGTGGGTGGAGAATTGGAGGAAGGACCGTGGGGAGGGGGAGAAGGAATAAGGAGTGTGGATGAGTGAGGAAGTTGATGAGATTGCGGCGAGAGTCGCTTGGATGGTGAGTGAGATTTTCTATTGTTTGCTTCAGATGGGATGGGAAGCCGACTAGGCTTTCGCTTTGGCGGCTAGCCACTCCTTCAGCTTCTCCAGCGCTTTGCCGCGGTGACTGATCTTGTTCTTCTCTGCCTTGTCCATCTCCGCATACGTCGTGCCCTCGTACTCGAAACACGAGTCCCAGCCTGTCCATCACTTCGTTAGCACATATTCCCTCAAACCACCAACTCTGCTGCAGACCAAAAGAGAAAGATAGAAACACAAAAACTCACCGAAAACAGTAGGCCCCCGACTCGGCACCAGCTTCCCATCCGTACGGCCCTGGAACGTAATCGGCTCATGGCCCGGTCCCTCGCAGTACCCGAACGTGCACACAGCCTGCGCCGACTTGTCCTCGAAGCCCGCGAGCATCTTGTGCAGTTCGAGCGGGCCGAGGGAGAGCATGAACCATTTGCTGCCAGCGAAGTTAGTTCAGGTCTTGGGGAGAAGCAGAGAGATAAGTGCGGTGTGTGCACTTACATATAAGGGCCGGGAAGGTCGTTCATGGCTTTGAAGCAGAGACATGTGTCTTCGACCAGGACGGGGCCTTGGATCTGGGTGGGTGTTAGTGAGTTGTTGAAGCCGGATTCAAACCGCGAAGTCTATAATCAAACATCAAGCTTAAATCGCAAACAAACAGTAAACTCACTGCTTCGGCAGCACGTCGAGCCTTGTCTAGCGTGACTTCCTCAACGGTGCCCTGAATCTCTACGAGGTCGACATTCTGGTTCCGCAGCTCGATGACGCCGTCGAGGATGGCCTGGACTTCGGCGAGCTTGTTCTTGTTCCCCGTGATGAAGTTGAGGTGCTTGGGCACCGATGCTGGGGATGTCATCTTTGCTGAGAGTAACTTTGTTGTTGTTTGCGGCGCTTTTGATAGTTCAGCTGAAGGGCTTTTGAAAATGCGCTGGTGGTTGAGGGATTCTTGGTCGAGTTAGTAAATGATGCAACAAAACCGACTGAGAAGCTATTATGGGTTCTTATACCGTGATCTAGAGCCTTGATTCCGCAGCCTTGATAATGCGGATAGAAACGACTGTCGTAGCGGAATTAGCCACAATAAAGGGCCAAAGGGCGCACAGCAACATAATCCATCCACTCTGCCCTCAACTGACCCCTCCCTACGAAGCCAAGACATCAAGAAACGTACCAAACAATGCAACGTCGAACTTCGCAGCTGACCTCGGATGTGCAAAAGGAAACTTGTAATCCCCCCAACTAACTCCCCTCCCTGCCACGCCGAAAAGAACGGTGGTCTATCTTTAGGCAACCAAGCGAGCGCGCTACTACCCAGACAGGAAAAGAGAAACGGCTAGCGCCCTTCCTTTCTCGAATGTCACGGTTGCGCTTCTTCCCCCCGGGTCCCGTCATCTTACAGTTTTGTCTTCGGAAAATAGCGTTGCGGTTTCCTCAGCCCTACTATTGACTTTCTCCAGACCCTTATTCGCTCCGTTTTTCTGGTACGGGTTACGTTGCGGTTCTTATCCCACGCGTTTGTTTGGCTGCTTGAGCCTCGTTTCTTCAATCGCGTCTGTTCGGGGACAGGTCCGGCTGCTTCACGAGGCTTAGTTGCAGGATTGTAGGGAAGGTGTTGACGATATTGACGGGTTGGTAGCGATGGCGTCGCTCAAGGGTTTGTTCGTGGCCGTGTATGCGTCGAATGGCATTATAAGAGCGCTGTTTCTCCCAGTATGGTACATGGCATTGTTCAGTCCTTTTTTGGCGGTTGTGGCCTGGTACTATGGGCTTGGAGAAGCACTTGTGGATTTCGTGGGCGACGAGTTTTCTTGGTTCGATGTACTGCCGCAGTTTGCGCTCTCGGCTGTGTTTGTCTTGCTTCCGACTAGATTGCTCTCCGGTGCGGGAGGGGCGGGAAAGAGCAAGGATGGGGGGAAGAGCAGGGTACAATCGCTGCCATATTGGATTCCAGGGTTGCGTCACTTTGGGAGCATTGTCTCGGGTGGAGAGGAGTGGTTGAAGGGAGTCAGGTATGTGAAGGTTGTGGTGTCGTCTGGTTCGCTGTTAATGCTGTGGTAGGAACTCCTCGACAAACAGCATTTTCTTGTACCAGGTGGCCGGTGCAAAGCACAATGTCGTGCTCTCTGATTCTATGCTAGACCAAGTCTACAAGAACTTCAGCAGCCTACAAGAGCACACCTGTTCCAGATGGGCTGTACTGCGCAACACTTTCGGCATGCCGAAAGACTCTGAAAACAACTACTTCGAGCTCCAACCCAAGATCCAGGAGGTTGTAGACGCCGAGATGTTCAAATCGCAGTCTATGCAAAACCTCGCGTCCGCCTCGTGCAAGATTCTTTCAGACTCCCTGCCGGATCTCGTCACATTCAACTCGTCGATTGTTGACCAGATGCAGTGGGAACGAGTGGCCACTATCGAGCTGATCGACGGCACCTCAGAGGCAGAGTGCGACTTCTTCACTCTGATTAACGACTTTTGCTGCAATGCCATACTGGGGCCGATCGCTGGTTCGCAATTCCCCGAGTCGTACCAGCTGCTGGCGTCCGATATGGCTGATTTGAACAAGTACTACTACGCGCTTTCTCTTGGTATACCGCGATTGTCGCCGATCCAGGGCCTACCTACTGCGGCTCTGGCTAAGAAGAGACTTCTACAGAACTTCAGAAAGCTGTTCAGCGAGCTTACACATCCGCCGGTTAGGCGCGTTCCGGACGACGATGAGAGTACGAGTGGAGAAGAGACAGACGCCGATACAACGACTCCTCTCGCAACGCTGAACGAGCTCTTCACAAAGCACGATGTGCCTATAGCAGCACGAGCGGCAATTGCTCTTGAGCTCGTGCACGACATCGTCGCAGACGTTGTTCCACTCGTCTTCTGGACCCTGGTGCACATCTACTCGTCCTCAACCTGGCCACTCGCTCAAACCGAGCAAGACACGCCCTTGGCCCGGATCAAAGCAGAAACCAAATCCTGGGCCCAAGCAGTCCAGCCTCCCTCAATCCACCCGCTCTTCCCCGCACCTCCAGAAATCTCCTTCTCCTCAACCTCACAGGCCACATCCCCAACCTCCTTCCCCCTCCTCCGCTCCTGCATCAACGAAGCGCGTCGTCTCCACTCCTCCTCAGCCACCATCTACACCCTCACGACGCCGTTCACCCTGACCGAGACCTCACTCCGCCCAGACGTCATCGAGCAATGGGAGCTCCCCGCCACCACGCACCTCGCGCTCGGCCTCTCCCGCAGCCTGATCAACACATCGCCTACCAACCACACGTCCCCTACTACCTTTAACGCGGACCGCTTCCTCTCCACGCCCCCAGGCCCCGCCATCACACCCCCCACCGACACCTCGGCCACCTACAAATCCGCCCTCCTCGTCTCCATCATCGCAGGCATCATCCAGCTCTGGGACATCACCCCGGCGCCCAAGAAATCCTTCATCGAGAAGATGATCGAGGTGCGCGACGAAGTGCACGCTGGCGCCGCAGCGCTGGACGGAGATGGCAGTAAAGCGAAGCGGGGGAATAGTCGGGTTGTGGGTAAAGAAGGGGACGTGAAGGAGGAAGAGAAAAAGAAGGGGGTTTGGGTATTGCCCGGGGAGGTGGATGGGAAGGGGTACAAGGTTCCGGCGAGGGATGTTAGGGTGCGAGTGAAGAGGAGGGAAGGGTTGGGAGCGCCGAGGGTGCCGAGGAAGAAGTAGGTAGGTAGGTGCGAGATAGTCGTGTGTTGGATATGTGTGGTGCGAAATTGAGGGGCTTGAGATGTGTGAGGAAGGGGGAGTAGTGTGTATAGAGATCTAGAAAAAAGCCAACATGGACATGATCAGTATCAAGTACCTATATCTTAGACCGGCGATACGTATATGCATCTCTTACTCTATAGATTATATCTCAAGCTTGTGATGTTTGATGATACGGTACGGTATGCTATACTATGCTTTCAGAACTGAGTGTCTACGACAAAGACCAACTAAGAAACACATCTCACGACGCATCGCAAAGACGAACAGAAGAGAAGAGAAGAGAAGAACGTTAACACGAAGAAAAAAAAGCGTGAACAGCGGCACAGAGAGTACCGAAAGTACAGATGGGATAAGAGAACTAGCTGTGTTGAAGTAACGTGATTGTAGAGGTAAAGATAAAGTGAGTTCGTAGAGTAAGTTTAAGAATACGAGTCGGACAACGAGAGACATCACCGTCACTAGCACGATAAGGGTTGTAGAAGGTAAAAAGGTGACATTACGAACAAGCGCTACATAAAAGGGTATCTTTGCGAGAAACGTAGAATAAAAAAAAAGAGGATGGCGATCACAGATGCACAGATTGAGAAGGAAAAAAAAAGGGACCCGAAAGATCCAGCGCGTACAGAGCACTCAAGCAGGTATAGATGGCTCAGTAGCCCAGCAATTCCTTGTCACGCGCCAAACAACGAGTCCGCGATCGCCCACAACTCTACGCAGCGTTGGCCACACGCCGTCGTCGGCAAAGTCCATGTCGTCGAGGTTGAGGTGCTGTTTGTAACTCCAGACGTGTTCGAGGGAGATTTCCTCGCGCTGAGCGGCGTCTTGGTAGGGGGCGAGGAAGTAAGCAGAGCGGGGGGCGATCAGGTATACGGCGCCTCTGCCTTGTATTTTGGGAGGTTTTCGGGTGCGGCATGTTGGGAGGGCGGATTTTACTTTTTCGAGCATTTGCGAGCCGGGCATGCCCATGAGGTCGATTGTGGTGAGTTCTTCGTTTTTGCCGTTTAAGAGCCAGGTTGGCGGACTGTAGGTTTTCCACCAGAAAGCATGGGTGATGGTTTCGTTTGATTTGGCAATGTTCATTTGAACAGGGACAATGCCTCCTTGATGGTAGACGCCCATCAGCATGCCGAGCCCCAAGTTGAAGATGATCCATGTTGCAATCCAAGCTTTTCTAAGTTGTGAGCTTGGAAGACGGATCGAGGAAAGTATCAGTGGCACTGCAGGGAGCAGGAAGCGAGCTTCTTGATGTGGGAAGATGCTAAGCAGCGCCACGCCAGACAAGGCCGAAACGAGGATCGGGGAGATGTTCGATCGACGGAGGAAGAAGAGTAGCGGGAATGCGGGCCCTAGCAACTGCGGGAGGTTGACTAGGAAGTGCTGGTAGCGTGGGTGAATGCCATGCTGGGCAAGGTTGGCCGCGTCGGAGTTGTAGATGAAGTTGTTCAATGGCGTGACCACGGGATTGTTGAAGGCGTTTGTGAAGGTGAATTCGCCCGGGGTATACGAGGCTGTATCGACACAGATAGCAAGGAAAGCTGTAAAGAGGGCGGATAGAGTGAGGAAGACGAGTGAGAGAGGCCTGTGTACGTCAGCAATGGCGGTGTTGTGGTGGCAGAGGGATCGAACGTACTTGCGCTTGAAGTGTGGCAACAGAAGCAACGAAGGAAGGAGCAGGAAGGCAGGAAATGTTATGCGATTGAAGACGCCTACCACGACCATGCAACCCAACATGGACGAGGCCAAGATGCCGGAGCGCTTCTGCGGCTTGCGTTAGCTGCATACGGTACCGGGAGCGGACCGAGGATGGCGTACCTTGTCTCGTACAATGCGCTGGATCAAGACCAGACTCCAGCTCACCAGCAGCGTCTCCAGGCTGTTGGAGAAGGTGTGTGTCTGGAAGGTCCACGTGACGTACGAGGAGGCGACCAGGGGCACAGCGACGCGTCGGGCGCGGGGCGATTCGACCAGCTCATGGACGGCCCAGTCCTCCATGACAACGCTGAGGGCGAGCATGAGCACGCGCAGGGTCCAGTAGACGACCGAGGGCGAGACGTCGTAGCCAAAGCCCTCCCACAGCCAGCGCAGAATGTACATGGGCCAGCCGTATGCGAGCCATAGCGGGAAGGTGCTGCGGATGGGGTGCTCGGCGGTGAACTCCCATGTTTCGTGGACAGGGTAGGAAAAGACGCGGCCTGGCAGCAGTCAGTCAGTCGGTCAGTCCATCACATGGCCGTCGCGCAGGAATGCACACGCAGCGCAGACATACCGGCTATGACCTCGGGGCCCTGGAAGTTCTCGTCCGGATGCAGATAGCTCGGCGACAGCGCAAAGTAGACGCGCACCAGGATCAGCAGGAAGTAGACGCGCCGCCACATGGTGTCTGCAGATTGGATGCGCGGTTGGGGGTGTAGGAGAGGCAGCGCAGGCGCATGTCTGTTGTCGCGAAGGGGGTGGAGAGACTCTACAGGGCCAGCAGAGCGGCGTTTGTGGTGTGGCCGTTGTTTGGCAGACGATAGGTGACCAAACACCGCCGTGGACCGCGCGAAAAGGGGGCGCGAGAGGCGAAAGTAATTCGTGCAGCTTGGACAACGAGCGTGCTCACATTTGCTTCTTCACATTGCGACGGCACGGGTACAAGTACTGGCCCTTTGCGAGCCCGTCTGACTGTTTGGTCAGGCCGCAAACAACACCTGAGCTCATCCGGACTTCAGCCCTGCACGCCACACGCCGCATCAAGCGCGACATCACGTGTTTCGCGCCTCGGAAGCCACAGCACTGTTCACAGCCATGTCTGAGGCTGGTATTGTGCAGGAAAGCCATGTTATGTGCTGACAAAGATAATCCACCTTGTCTGCGAAACGAAGCGATATCTTGGGGTATAGCATGAATGTAATTCATCTGTGCATGTGCCTTCAAACGTGGTGCTTCAAAACAGTGCACAGCGATATGCAATCAGATATGTTTGACCCGGTGAAAGCTTCCTGTTTGTGCCACGCGTCAAGATGGATTGCCCGGCATACCTCTGTACATCTGTACACTCGGGGTCACGGCCGGGCATCTGGGATTGCGGCACAGGTGCGGAGTCATCGTGGGAGCCACAACCACGGTTTCCTGTGTGAGCAAGAAAAAACACACGCAAGCACAATTGCATGTGCCCCGCGTGAAAGGACAGATGGCGCGAGAGACCAAGATGGTGGTTGAAGATAATTATATATAGTTGCGCCCTTGGCCGTCGCGTTGGCGTGACAAAGGCCAAAGATCCAACTGCAGCCTTGCGCTTTCCTGTTTTGGTGTGCTGGCGCCTGAGCTTGTGCGGGCGCAGTCCAAGCCAAACCGCGGGTTGCCTTTGCTCTCACTTCACCAACAATCCCGGGCGACATATAAACCCCGAATCCGCCGCTGTCCTCGCTTCCTCACCTGCCCACCCATCGCGCCTCTCCCACCCAACTGCCCACCCGTGCAGACCACGCCGCCCGACACGACCACTTACCCCACCTTGCCCTATACCAATCCGCATACGCCATGTCTGCCGACGCATCCACCGCCGCCTCCAAGGTCAAGCTTGTCACCAGCGACAATGCCGACATGGAGGTCGATCGCCAGGTCGCCGAGCGCTCCATCCTGATCAAGAACTTGCTCGAGGATCTTGGCGGCGACAATGATGAGGCCATCCCCATTCCCAACGTAAGCCCAGCCAAGCCACAGCCGCCGTCTTCATGAGCAACACGCTAACATCTTGCAGGTCAACGAGGCCGTCATGAAGAAGGTCATCGAGTGGTGCGAGCACCACCGCAACGACCCGCCCGCTTCCCAGGACGACGACTCGGACTCGCGCAAGAAGTCGACCGACATCGACGAGTGGGACCAGAAGTTCATGCAGGTTGACCAGGAGATGCTCTTTGAGATCATCCTCGTAAGTCACTCGACCTCTTTTCCTAAGACAAAAGCTAACAATACCGTAGGCTGCCAACTACCTCGACATCAAGGCCCTGCTCGACGTCGGCTGCAAGACCGTCGCGAACATGATCAAGGGCAAGTCTCCCGACGAGATCCGCAAGACGTTCAACATCCAGAACGATTTCACCCCCGAGGAGGAGGAGCAGATCCGCCGCGAGAACGAGTGGGCCGAGGACCGCTAAGCGACTGGCCTGTCTCGTCTGCAAAAGCTGTTGTAGACTGCCGGCACATACGTCTGGGTACGGCACCTACAGGCTATGATTTTGGTGTTCGGGGTTCCATTCGGGCATGTCTTTTTCTTGTACTGCATGATGCCGGGTAAAACCTGGTACACGATTAACGTCACGACACTGTACGGCTATTCTGGGTTGCACACGACGATATATCTCCGTCGGTGGACTTACAGGAGCAGTCACGCAATGAAAACACGTAAAATTTCATTTCTATGTACTGCTTGTGAACGGATCCACCGCATCGGCGCCATGACCTCACCACATCCCTCTCGCGGACCGAACATAATGAGTCAATGCTCAGGGTCACTCACGTATGCCTCTTCACACGCAAGATGGTCTTGCAAGTCATGCACGTAAGATGTTCAGTTGTTCATAAAAGATCCTCGTTACACATCATATCTAATGTTCAGTGTTGAAGCAAGCCGGCTTTTTTTGATACCGTCCCCTAGAAAACAAACGCCATGCAATGATGATGCCCATCATGCTACACTCCGTCTCTCCTCAGAGCAATAGACAAACATCTACCAGCCACGCTTCGCCAGCTTTTCCTCCTCACCCATAGTGCCGCAGTTGATGCCAACCATGGCCTCACCCAAATCCATACTAACCTCCATCAACACCTTGGGGTCCTTGTAGTGCGTAACCGCCTGCACAATAGCCTTTGCGCGCTTGGCCGCATCCCCGGACTTGAAAATGCCAGATCCAACAAATACTCCATCGCAACCCAACTGCATCATCAGCGCCGCATCAGCTGGCGTCGCTACACCGCCCGCAGCAAAGTTGACAACAGGCAGTCTTCCCAACTTGGCCGTCTCCTTGAGCAGTGCATAGTCGACCTGCAGCTCCTTGGCATACACGCGCAGTTCCTCCTCGGACATTGACTTTGCGCGCGCAATCTCGCTGTTCACGGTGCGCATGTGGCGGACGGCTTCGATGACGTCGCCGGTTCCTGCTTCGCCTTTTGTGCGGATCATGGCTGCGCCTTCGGAAATGCGGCGGAGGGCTTCGCCCAGGCCACGGCAGCCGCATACGAAGGGGACCTTGAAGGGGTGTTTGGCCACGTGGTGGATGGCGTCGGCCGGGGTTAGGACTTCGGACTCGTCAATGTAGTCTACGCCTAGGGCTTCGAGGATCTAGTACAGAGTGTTAGAGGGAGGGTTATGTGTGTGTGTGGAGAAGGGGTTGCGTACCTGGCATTCGACAAAGTGGCCGATTCGGGCTTTGGCCATGACGGGAATGGTGACGGTTTCCATAATCTCTTTGATCATCTTAGGGTCGCTCATGCGGGCTACGCCGCCCTGGGATCTGATGTCGGCGGGGACGCGCTCGAGGGCCATGACGGCCGAGGCTCCGGCTTCCTCTGCTATGCGTGCCTTGTCTTGTGTCAGTTTGGCTACTCTGAGAATAGAGGTGGAGGACTAGAAAGTACCTGCTCAGCGTTGACGACGTCCATAATCACACCACCCTTCAGCATGCGAGCCAGGCCGGCCTTGACGGCGAAGTTATTCTCGCCGTCCTGGGCACTGTGCCCGTTTGTAGTGGGGAGTTCAGTTGCCATTGTGAGTGTGGTAGTGAGGGGCAATTAACGTAGGTAGGTATCAAGGTGTCAATTGAGATAGAAGAGTCGAGGTTAAAGCTGATATAGAAGCAACGGCGATGAAAAGACTGTATCACTTCAGTAAGAGAAAGATTACGAGAGATTAGAAGGTGAGTCAAAAAGCACTCGATTACCTGCAACCAAGACAGTCCAGCGGCATCGCTACGATTTTTTGCCCATCCAAGGGCCGCCCATCCCGCTGTATGGTTCGTTCGGTACCGCGGCTGATGGCGGGGCAGTGCTCCGGAGCCTCTGTGACGCGCTCTAGAACCCTGCACTATGCCCTTTAACCACTCTTGACACATACGATCCAATCATAGCGGGTATCATGGCGTCAATGAGCACCGTGAATTACCGTAGCTTAGTCAGTAGACCTCTGGGCAATGGTATGAATCACTCTTAGAGCTGCCCGATGGGGTAATCGTGCCTTGTCATGGAATGCAGGGTCCTAGTTCATATTTCTCGCTCAGATAGTGGGGTAAAAGCAACGCCGAACTGCTGGACATCGTTGCCAATGCTCACCACCTGAGCCGCTACATGCCGATGATGGGCTGCCGAACGCGGCAACCCCCTCCTGAGCATATACGTCGACACAATCTTTCTAATAAGGCGCCGTCTCGCGCTTTAGCCAGTTGAGCGTAAGGGCATCGTTCTTGAAGTACTCGCTAGTCTTTTCGAAGACTTCCTGGTGGTACTCGTTGATAAACTTCTTCTCATCCTCTGTGAGCAGGTTCATTTCGACAAGGTTTCTACAATGAGGAGTCATCGTAACATGTTCGAAGCCAAGATATGGTTTGTCGCCAAACTGGTGCTTCGTCTCAACTTCCTTGACCATGATCATGTTCTCAATCCGGATGCCGAACTTGCCATCTTCATAGTAGCCCGGCTCATCTGAGATAACATTGCCGACCGCCAGGGCAACCTCAGAGTATTGTACTCTTGTGCCAATACCAATGGGGCCTTCGTGAACGTTCAGGAACGAGCCCACGCCATGGCCGGTTCCGTGTCGGTAATCAAGCCCCTCAGCCCAGAGAAATTGACGGGCGAGAGCATCAATAGCAAAGCCGGTTGTGCCCTTGGGGAACTTGATGCGCTCAAGCGCAATGTTGCCTTTCAGTACAAGTGTGTAGGCTTTCCGTTCCATCTCAGTTGGCTCACCGAAATGCAGTGTTCTTGTTGTATCTGTGGTACCATCCTGGTACTGTGCACCTGAATCGCAGAGGTAGATTGCCTTGGGATCAATGACTGCGCATTCGCCCTTCTCGGGTTTGTAGTGGATGACAGCTGCGTTGGGCCCTGTCGACGATATCGTGTCGAACGAAAGGCCCATGAAGCCATTGTGCTTGGAGCGGATACTTTCCAATTTGTCGGCACCATCCACTTCATCGAGCGTAGCCTTTTTGTTGATCAGTTGGTCCTCCAGCCATGCAAAGTACTCGCTAAGTGCAGCGCCGTCACGGATGTGACACTGTCGCATACCCTCTAGCTCGACTTCATTCTTTACTGCTTTGGCATCCCCAACTGGACTGCGCACCTCCTCGACCTTGTCCTCGCCACCGAGGGCCTTGTTCAACGCCCATGACGCTCGGTTGGAAGTCAAAAACTTCTTCTTTGCCTCGGCTTCGTTCTGGGCTTCCAACGAGGCTTTGCTCAGAGCTGCAACATCTTCAAAAATGGCTTCGTAAGGACGTATTTCGACCTTGTCGCCAAGATGATCCCTGACATCCTGCGGTAGCTTGTTCTCGTCGACGTAGAGTGTGGCGGCAGTTGGTGTGACGACAGCGTAGGAAAAGAGGACGGGATTGTACGGGATACTGCGAAGTGTCAGATAGAGAGATTGTGGCACAGTGTTGAGATACGTACTCGCTTCCGCGGATGTTGAATAGCCAGGCAATCTCGTCCAGCATAGAAACGACAAAGCCTAGGCTCTTCCTCTTCTCAAGCTCTTTGCGCAGATCTGTGATCTTGTCTTCGAAGCTCTTGCCGGAGAAATCGAGAGGCTGCACAATGACCTTCTCACTTGGCCGACTGGGCCTGTTTTTCCATATGGCGTCGATAAGGTTATCGTCGACCGCTCTGTATTCTCCACCCTTCTTCTTGATCTTCTCAGCTAGTTTTCGAGCGTCGACTGCTGTGACTACGCTGGGGTCCACAGCGACAACCTTGCCTCCCTCCACTCGTTCTACAGTCCACTCCTGGATAGTAGGAACATCTTGGATACCTTGCTTCAGAAGCTCCCAGTTGCCGTCCAGTTGTTTCTCAGCCTGGTTGAAGTAGCGCCCATCTGTCGACAAGGCAGCTTTGTCGTGTGTGATGACTGCGTAACCAGCCGAGCCTGTGAAACCGCTGATGTACTCTGAAAGGAATCAATAGCTGTGCTGCGAGAGACGGTGGGGGGTCTGACCTCGACGGGCGTCGCAAGGGGCAATGTACTCGCTCTGGTGGCTGTCCTCGGATGGTACCACTGCATGTGTGTCAGTCACTCATCTGCACCGCTAGGCGAGGGCTTGGTACTGTAGATATCGACATTGCGCTCCTTCATGAGCTTGCGGAGCTCCGCCAGTCGCTCGGTGGTGTCGACTTTAGACATATCGATGGCACGAAGGGCAGCAGAGGCGTGGAAAGCTCGAGAGGCAAGAGAGGGCTTCCTGGCTACATATGCTGCCGCTGTCGCGTGTGTGCGCAACAAAGACCGTGGTAGAAGCATATAGAGCGCCTACTATCGGTATGCAGGTCACCCCGCCAAACAGTTGGTACAGCTGCAGCTCCAGGGGCCGTGTCGGCAGGCTAGCGCCACTCGTAGGGAAAGGCACGAGCAGACAGCCTCGCCAAGACGCACCTGGACGTGTCAACCACCTTGTTGCACGTTAGGCTGCACTGGGCAAAACCAAAAAGCGAGCTTTTCAGCCTCATAGGTCATCTGCAGTCATCCGCGTTGCAAAACATGCCATTGCAAGGTGGCGAGTCACTAGCGAATCCATCAGACGATCGTGGGAGGTAGACGAGACCAGCCAGCACCATCCTCAACATCATAGCTCGAGCGTCACTATCTACGCTTGAACACTCACACCCTCGGCTGCACAAGCCAGAGTATTGAGGTCTCCCGACGTCCAGAATTCAAAGTGACCGCACCGGTCAGGTGTAAGTGGAAGCGGGGCGCTCATCCATAATTTCTTTCCTTCATCTTCAAGTTTTCTTCTCTTTCATTTCACCAAGTTGAGCTTCTGATTCCACTTGTTCACTTCGAGGATTGTCGGCTAGCATCGCCGCTAGAGTTAAGCTCGCATATGCGCTCGACGGCCGACCCAACATCGCCATCTGTCTCAGCAGCTAATTAGCCTGGAGCAGTGATTTCGAGTCCACGAGACCAAGGCCTAAACTATGGCCACCAACGGAACCCAGCCGCCTCAGGCTTTTCCTTTAAGCTTCGTTGAAATCGAAGGTTTGGTCAAGTCTTTGTATGACCCCGGGAATGCAAGGAAAATCTCCCAGAATGAAGCAACGCTTCGAGTGCTGCAGCGCTCACCTCAAGGGTGGGAGATTGCAGACGCTCTCTTGAAAAGCGACGACGAACAGGTCCGCTTCTTTGGAGCTCTCACATTGACCGTCAAGCTGAACGCTGATTCGTAGGTGCATTCTGCGATCTTCTCCACTCCAAATATCTGACCATCTCTAGTAACGACCTAACCGAGGAGCATTCTGCGCAGTTGCTCTCTACACTCATCGTATGTCCGACTGTTTTGGAGATATGATTTTATCTAATCTCTTCTTCTACAGCACCACGTGGTATCACGTCCTACGTCCTCAGTAGCGACACGGAAAGTGAGCTCAACGTTAGCACAGTATTTCACCAAACCAATTTCTGTCTGGACTCTCTGTATCAGAAGCCTGGTTGTGTCTTTCGCGGCGCAACAGCCTGTGTTGGACGATGCCCTGGAAAGCCATCCTTCGACATGGGACTTGCTTCCTCAATTATCTGACGATCAGCTCCTTGTTCTGTTGGATTTCGCTATGAACTTAGCAGACGAAGCAAAAAGGCTTTCCAACACTCCTAAGTGAGTTTAGTAGATGATTCTAAACGCTTCACAACTAATCCTGTGTAGTCGTAAAGTGCACCATGAAATGATCGCCAACGCGGAAACTGTTGAGGCACTTCTACATGCTTCGTTCGGGCGCGGATTCAAGTATCTCTCAGTACCCATCAACGGCGCTGAATACAATCAATCAGTGCAACAAGGGGAGAAGATTTGTGTAGCTGCCTCAAAATGCTTCATTGTAAGTTCCTAGATACCGATATCGACTCACTACTGATTTGCTAGGGCTGGATCTTCTACGCTCAATCCGAGTTCAGGCATGTGCCTGAAAATCTACGTTACCTTCGATCGGTTACTGAGCTCGCCTTGACTTGTCTGGAATATCATGTCGAAGATGCTATGGATCTCGTGGCCGAGGTACTAGAGAACTACCCCACCTTCTTTGAGACAAAACATCAAGAGATGTTATGGTCAGCTATAGCAGGTCCATGGGGCCTCGAGATTTTGCGAGATCTTGATGCTGAAACTGTCTCGCTTGCCAGAATCATCGTAGCCTACGGACAGATACTGCTAGACTCCAAAGTGCTGTACAGGGAACATGAGACAGCACACAACCGTCAAGTCATGTGTAAGGCAACTTCCGAAGAAAACCCCCTAATTTGAATTCACTAAGCTAATACGTTGCAGCTTTCCTGCACGACCTTTTGAAGTACGAAGAGGTTGTTGGTGTAGACGACGAAGTAGCACCAGTTGTCCTGGACTTCTGGAGTGGGTTTGTGAGTGCAATTGCCGAAGAAACATTCGAATTTGTTGAAGGCGTGCCAATACCCGCATGGATGGATGCTGCAAAAGCCAACCTGTTCCAAGCAATCTCGGAGCTTGCACAGAAGATTATCTACCCTCCACCCAGCGTAACCAGATCTTGGGATTCAGATACCAAGAAAACGTTCAAGGTCTTCCGCATAGACGTTCGAGATATCATCATGGAAGGGTACGAATCTCTGCGAGACGTCATGACGGACCAATTCATCGACTTCACCCTGCGTGCATTGGCGAACGGGAATTGGTTAGAACTAGAAGCCGGCCTCTTCTGCCTGATATCGATCGCAGATGCCTTCAACGAGAAGGTTGATGAGCGTCTCAACCGTCTCTTCGAGCAGCCTCTATTCTCCGCCATGTCTGGTGATGCTGATATACCTGCCGTCACGCGGAGAACTGCAGTGGAGGCAGTTGCAGCTCTCAACCACTTCTTCCTGCGGAACCCACAGTTTCTACCACAGGTATTGCCTTTCCTCCTCAAAGCTTTGGCTCAACCCGCGCTTGCGCATAGTGCAGCAAAGTCTTTCGCCTCGCTATGTTCCGAATGCCGGAAATCGCTGTCAGGTGAACTCGATTCATTCTTCCAGATGTACGAGCAGTTCCTCACCTACCAGACTGCGGAGGAGTTCACGAAAAGCAAGGTTCTTGAAGGTATCGCTGCCATCGTACAATCGGCGGATTCGGAAGAGAAACAGCTTGTTGGCGTCAGGCAACTTTTCGTTTACATTGCGCAAGACGCCATGGGTGCGATTAAAGTCACCAAAGAGGGCAATGATCTGGAGCAAGGGCAGGTTCTTGCATTGACTACCCTGAGATGCCTGTCAAGCATCGGGCGTGCTCTGCAAGCTCTTGATGAAGAAGTTGTTGATCTTGAATCCGATGCTGAGAATTCGACGTTTTGGTTGGAAGGACCGGGCAAGGAGATCCAGAACCAGGTTATCAACATGATCAACTACATGACACAGGTCTTCCCGGCAAACGATGAGATTATCGAGGCGGCCTGCAATGTCTTACGCGCAGGTTTTAGGGAATCCATTCCCGGTCCTTTCGTCCTTCCGCCATCCGCTGCGGTTGACTTCGTTATCAAAACAACGGCGCAGACGCCACGATTACCCTATGTACTCGAAACTGCATGCTGCTGGATCTCTTCCCACAAGAGCAAACGGCCTGCAGACTTCAGTGTTCAGGCACAACGTCTTCTGCAGCACGACCTTAGCATCATGCATGCTCTTCAGCATCCCCGCAACGACCCCGAGATCGCTGTTGGGTGCATCGAATTGATCCAGCAGCTCGTCAACACAGATCCTCGCATTCTCACACAAGAAAATCCGGAAAGCCTTCAAGGTATGTTCGGATTCAGCATCGAGTCGATCAAATCACCAGAAGTATTACCCAAACGGGCAGCCGCAAAGCTCTGGAAAGACATCTTTGAATCGACAGGGAATACCCACAATCGGCACCAAGGGACCTCGCAAGAGATCGCTAATCATTTCGGCCACGTGGTAACTTACGCCCTGATCACGAACGTCTGTGGCGAAGTAGACTACACGAGCTTGGAGCACATCGTTGCACCACTTCGCGCGCTCGTCAGATCAGACAAGAATGCTAGGGCATACATCACGAGCTCCTTGGCCGAGCAACCGCTACTACAACGCTTTCAGCAAGACCCTGGAGTACAAGAAATGATACGAAAGTTCATTGAGAGCTCGATGAGGTACCTTTTACACGTTTCATTGAACCAGCACAATATTAACGTATATACAGAAATGCAAAGAGCTCGACTGGATTCAAAGATACAATCAAAGGCTTCTGGCAGAGCTGCAAACAATTGCAGATGCAGATGCAGCCCCAGATGATGCACCAGGGCCACGGTCGTTTTGCTTAAGTCGTCTTCACCACCACTTTACCAGAGCAGAGAAATGACTGCGCACAGCGTAGCAATATCGAATATATACCTAAATTAAAATTCGGCAAACGCAGCCAGGGCAAAGGTCAGACCAAAAGACAGCTTGAACGCAACATTGTCCTGTACCAACGATCGCACGTTGGTGGCTTTGAAGCGGCGCTGTAGATACGAGTAGGGGATGATATGGATGCCTCTCGACTCGACAAACTAAACCGCACGTTAGCGTTCGCTTCAATGTGTCCAAAAAGTACGCAACATGGATTTTAGCATATCCAAAATCAAAATTTGCACCTCGTGCAACTCTGATCTTGCCATGTTCACTTTCCAACTCACCTGCAATAAAACAACACCCAATCCGATCAAAATTGCCAAAGGCTTGCTAAACACACTGATTCCCAACCCTCCAATCACACCCAAAATGCTCCCCATGCTGATCTGCCTCACAGCCTTGGGATTCGGCGCGCCAGATTGCGTAATAACAGGTGTATGAGCATCGTGCGCGTATGTGTTCCGCAGATCGCCTAGCTTCGCTAACGGGTCTGCAGAGTCGCAGCGAATAGCTTGCCTGTGCCGGAACTGGCTAATGAGTAGCGGAGTGCTGAGTACGAGTGGTGTTGCGAGCAGAGCGCCGCGGCGCAGACCGGGGAGAAGGAAGGACATGTTGCTTGGTTTTGTCGAGGTACGTTGGTGTAGAAGGTATGCGGATAGTTGTCTCTCGAGAGGTGTCGCGTGTGTGAAGGGTGTGACGGAGGCGCGTGCTGCGAATTGAGTTGCTCGAGGGGCCAATCGACGAGGGAGAGACATGGACAATTGGTGAATGCAGTGTTGGTGGAGTTATGGTGTTGATGATGTCACTCATTGGCCGAGCGACTAGGGCGGACAGGGGTAGCTCCACTCCACGTCGCGTCTTACAATACGCGACACCGTGATGGACACGCTTCGATGCTATCTTCGCAGTCCAAGTCGCTCGTTATGATTCTTCTTTGTAAGACTGCAAACTAATCAACAGATCCAAGATTTGTACACGAAACGACAATGGCACCGCGAACGGTGTTCCTCGCCCTCGCGAACTTGTTGATACCGGTAGCGATTCTAGTCTTTGCAACCGGATTCTTCCCGTATAAACCTTTTATGCCAGGACTTGCAGAGTATGAAGATCTGCATTGGGAGAGTTGGAACGTGGGAGGCAAGAACTCCGAAGAGCCACTAACCCCTGCGCCACCGTTCGATAAGCTGGTGTTCATGGTAGTAGATGCGCTGAGGAGCGATTTCGTCTATAGTGAGGAGAGTGGGATGAGCTTTGTGCAAAGGTATGTTGTCCCCCAATGCCACGATTCAGTAAGAATTTCACACTGACAACACTCCAGTCTCATACGCGATGGTACTGCCCTTCCTTTCACAGCCCACGCTACCTCCCCCACTATCACTATGCCGCGTGTCAAAGCTATCACGACAGGCTCGATCCCCTCTTTCCTCGACGTCATCTTGAACTTCGCAGAATCAGATACATCATCGACACTTGCGACACAGGACACCTGGCTGGCACAGATCAAGGCCAAACAATTCGACGAGGAGAAGGGGAAACTGGTCATGTACGGCGATGATACGTGGTTGAAGCTGTTTCCAGACTTCTTCGAGAGGGCGGATGGGACGAGCAGTTTCTTTGTTTCGGTCAGTCATCGATACTCTTGGATACATAGATGGAATGCAATGTTGATTTCAAATGTGCAGGATTTCACCGAGGTTGACAACAATGTGACAAGGCACGTTCCAAACGAGCTGCTTAATGGCGACTGGAATGCTATGATCATGCACTATCTAGGTCTGGATCACATCGGACACAAAGCCGGTCCAAAGAGGTATGCGCTGGTTACCTTGACTTCGTTGCATAGCTATACTGACTCGTTCAAGTCCAAACATGATCCCGAAACAGAAGGAAATGGATGATATTGTTCGCACAATCTACACCGCGATTGAGAATGAAGATCATCTAGCCAGCACTTTGTTCGTACTATGCGGCGATCATGGCATGAATGATGGTGGTAACCACGGAGGATCGTCTCCTGGCGAGACCTCGCCTGCACTTGTCTTCATGAGCCCCAAGCTCGCAAAGATCACCGAATCCATTCCCCCTCCACACAAGCATAAGAGTCCGACCACACCGAAGTCAGAGGGTGAGTTTGACTACTATAGGGTGGTTGAACAGAGTGACATCGCACCGACACTAGCGGGCCTGCTTGGTTTTCCAGTCCCAAGAAACAATCTCGGTGTCTTTCTTAAGGAGTTCCTGAAATTCTGGGATAACGGTAAGATGTCAATATCACATGCTATGTCTACAAAACTGACGTCAGCAGGCTTGGATCGCAATCAGCTTCTCTACAGAAACGCGAGGCAGATCAAGCGGATTGTAGAAGCTACATATGCGAGCCAGAGTTTTGAAGATCGACTCTTACCTCAGACTACTGAGTCGGATGAGTGTGATTACTCCGATAGCGGTCAGAAGTTGGCCTGCCGCTGGCAGGCAGTCGTGAGAGGTTTAGCTCATGAGGATGCGGACATGAAAGATCATCACCTCAATACGGTAAGTTTGCTTATATTGTATCCGTATATCAACCAGAGCTACCTAAATGCTAACAAGTACTAGTTCATGCACGATGCCCAGGAAATCATGTCGAGTGCAGCATCCAACTATGATGTTTCCCGACTTTTCGTTGGGACTGCCCTTGCCCTTCTCATATGCGTCTTGAGCTTCTTCACACTACCACCACTACGACCGGTGTCACCCACTGGAATCTACTACTTCCTGACACTCGCACTGTACACCGTACTCATGTTTGCTTCGTCATACGTCGAAGAAGAACACAACTTCTGGTACTGGATAACGTCAGGCTGGTTCTCTTACCTTTTCCTGAGCAGTATGCGGAAGGAGTGGTTCAACTGGTGGATGTTTCATCCCGCACTTTTGGTGCTGGTGATTCACAGAGTAGTTAGAAGATGGAACCAGACAGGGCAGAAATTCGCCGGCGCGGATGACATCGTGACGAGTGGAATTTTCCATGGCAACAACTCGATTCTGCTGTGGATGCTGGTGGGCGCCACGTACCTAGACGTCACTAATCGCGTCTCGAAACACATCGCTCGCTCTGTGGTCTCGCTGAGCAATCCCTTGTACAGAAAACGACTGGACCCACAGCCCTTAGACCACCACCGCGTAGTAGGTACACTTGTCGCGTTACCTCTCTGCGTGACAGCGTTCATCTTCAAACTTGCTTTTACTGCAAAAGATGCTCCAGAACTCACATACAGCATCACGCCAAGTCTAATGGCTTGGATAGAATCGTTCGACCTTGTCGGGCTCGCAAGATTTGTGTTCGGAGGCCTAGCACTCGACTTCGTATGGATTCTACTTGCAGAACGCAAGCGCTCAGCACGTCGAGCGAAGAGTAATGTCAAAGACCAAGGTGGTACGTCGTTCATCGCTCTTACTATGCACACCCCACTAACGCCATCATAGACCTAGCAATCGCCTTCTTCGACCTAACAACACTCTTCCTCCTCACTCAAACAAAAGCCCAAAACATTCCTCTCTATCTCCTCTTCAGACTCCAACTCTCTCTCCTCTGTAAGTACCCCCTCCCCACATACAATCCTTCCACTCCAACATAATCTAATCTAACCTGCAAATAGCCCTTCTCCACCTCTCCCCCACGAAAACAACTCTAACCACCCTTCTCCTCTCCCAAACCTCCTTCTTCGCCCTCGCCCTCAACAACAGCATCTCTTCCATCGACCTCTCAAACGCCTACAACGGCATCTCAGGCTATAACGTCCTAGCCGTCGGCCTACTAGTCTTTCTCTCAAACTGGTCGGGTCCCGTATACTGGAGCCTAGCAGGTGTGCTACTCCTGCTTCCCACTAATAGCTTGTCATCTAGTGATCCTAAGAGGGGGATCGGCAGTAAGCGCAGTTGGGTTGATATGGAACACGCACATCTTCAGCGTCTTGCTAGGCCGGTTGGTAAGAGTGCTGAGAAGAAGGAAGAGGGGGTGTGGAGGAGACATGTGGCGCTGTTGACGCTATTTACAGGCGTTATGTTGGTGAGCGTCATGAGTGCTTGTACGGCGCTGAGGACACATTTGTTTATTTGGACGGTGTTTAGTCCAAAGTATCTTTTTGCTATGGCGTGGGGGGTCGCGTGGCATTTGGGGGTTACGGTGGGATTGGGG
>JAPEUT010000286.1:0-35866 GCA_027946375.1 Neodidymelliopsis sp. IMI 364377
GGGGAGGACGAGGGGGGAGGATTGGGGAGCGGATTAGGGAGAGCGACGGGCTATTAGGAGAGTGAGCGATGAGGTCGAGGGCCGCACCAGCCGGGAGCTCATCCTCGTCGTCAGTCGTCAGTCGCGGGAGCTAGGCGTCGTCGATGCTGGCCACCTCTGATTGGCCCGGTCGTGCGTCACCTCTTGCACATGGCGTCTGTCAGGCTGTTGTGCGACAGTGCTATCAACTGATTACTGAATCCCTCCTTAGACCACTGCAACACACTTTGTACTCACAAGTGTTTGACTAGTAAAAAAAAACTTGCCTCTTCGTACAAAAGGCTTCTTATACAGGTGATTACCTTCTTATATAGGTGGTTATATTCTTGTACAGGTGGATTACATGTAGATAGACAGCGTATGAATAGGAGTGGCGTGTATCCAGCAGTCACTTCAACATCAACACTCCAGCATCTTTTCAAACATCATGGCGGCCTCTGACGTTCCTCTTCTTCTCACACCCAACATACGCCAGACTCGGCGTCTCCTCCCTCCGTCCCCACGCCCGCCCCAGCAGCCAGTCCGTGACGCTGATGAACTTGATCGTCTTGTCCCAGTGGTGGCCCTCCTCGGTATGCTCGATGGTGTGGTTGCTAACACGGCCCTCGTCGTCAAACTCGAACACGAACAGACCCGTAAACTCTTCATTCGACGGCCGCGAGCCAGCAACAATGTTGGTGATGCTCTCAAACGCCTCGCTGACCTGCCCCTTGTCCTGCTTGTCCGACTTGCCGCACGTCTGCCACTTGACAATCAGCTTCTCGTTGCGCAGATGTGCTGGCGCCGAGGGGCCGCAGCCGTTCTTGACCATGCGCTCAGACAGGATCTTGAGCTTGACGTTGCCCACGACAGGCACACGGCCCCACGCGACGGGCGCTGTCCAGAGGGCCGCTGTATAGGCGAGCCTGCCGCTGACGGTGGGGAGGTGTGGATGCGTCGAGGGGAACAGGTGCAGGCTGATGTGCGGCGAGAGAATGTCTGACGGTAGCGGCGAGTTCAGGAGGGTGGGTAGGCGCTCGTGGAGGACGCGAATCGCTGCAGCGGGTCAGTTCTTGCTCTTGTTCTACCACGTCACACCACAATGCATACTGTTGCCCAGCTTCAGGTTGCGCTCCTGCAGGCGCTTCTGCTCGCGCTCATCCCGCTCCGGGTAGGCGCATGGCGAGGTGCTCGTGAACCAGCTGCGCGACACGGCCGCCTGGCGTGGGCGCACGTCGGTGATGCTGCGCTGGTACTGCCTCAGCCCCAGCAGCCGGGGCGCAGCGAGCGAGGTCGAGGTTGACGTCGAACGCGGGAGCTGTGTGCGGGCAGAGCTGGAGAATCTCCGCATCAGACCGGTGGTCATCTGTCCGGGTAGCAGCAGTCGACCATAGGTGGAGGATGGTAGAAATGTCCAATGTTCGGAGATGGTGGTTAGCGTTAGTACCTACAACTGCCGGCGCGGAGAGCATCAATCAATCGCATCCAACGCCGATGCATGACGTCGACGCGACCTCTGTACTGTGTAACGGACATAACCCCGCAGACATGTCTACTATAAGGAGCTGTGATGGAAGTACCGTTGTAGTTCTCTACCAACCCTATTTCTCACACCCTCCACAGCATGTCTTCTGGCAAGAGGATTGTCTTCACAGGCGGCTCCGGCAAGGCTGGTCGCCATGTCATTCCCTACCTTTTGCAGCAGGGCCACCAGGTCTTGAACCTCGACCTCATCGACTTCCCAGACCTAAGTGCCGGCGTCTTCACGCTCAAAACCGACCTGACCAAGAGCGGCCAGGTCTTCAATGCCCTGACCACGCACTTCAACTTTGACGGCTACGAAGAAAAGAACGTCCCCAGCCCACCAGATGCAGTCATCCACTTTGCCGCCTACGCACGCAACATGCTCGTTCCAGACGACGAGTGCTACGCCGCCAACGTGACATCAACCTACAATGTCATCGAGGCGGCGTGCAAGCTAGGCGTGCGCAAGATCATCATCGCCAGCAGCGAGACGACGTACGAGGTCTGCTTCGGCCAGGGCGACATTGACTACCAGTGCTTTCCGCTCACCGAGGAAATGGACCTGAACCCCATGGACTCGTACGCCATCTCCAAGCTCTGTGGCGAGCGCGCGGCACGGGGTCTAGCACGCAGATTCGACGCCGACATCTACGCGCTGCGCATCGGCAACGTGATCGAGCCGCACGAGTACGAGCGCGACTTCCCCAAGTACATCAACGAGCCCAAGGTGCGCAAGCGCAATGCCTGGAGCTACATTGACGCCCGCGACCTGGGTCAGATCTGCCATCGCTGCGTCGAGAAGGATGGCCTGGGTTTCCAGGTCTTCAACGCCACCAACGACACCATCACGGCGACGTTCCCCACCAGACAGTTTCTCGAGCAGTGGTGTCCCAATACGCCTATTACGCGCGAGCTGGACGAGTGGGAGGCGCCGTTGAGTAATAAGAAGATCCGCGACGTGTTGGGTTTCCGCGAGGAGCACAATTGGAGGAAGTACTACAATCCTGGGACTTAGTTTGACATGTGTAGAGATGTGTATTTAGTATTATTCTTAGTTAGTCAAGATGTATAAAAGATGATCTTGTTGAGTGTCATTCTGCCTCTCCACAATGCGTCCAAGTGGGTGAATAGTTCGCGCTAGCGCCATATGTACTCCGAAGCTCGGACGGCGACGGTATCCGCCTCGAACATTTTGTGCTCAACCTCAACGCCCAGGTCGCTCGATTCCCACTTCGATACTCGATACCCATTCCGTCTGCGCTGCTGTGTCTCTTGTAATTCCTGGGCCGTCTTCATTGCGTCTTATTGTATCTGTATCTTCATCTTCATCTCCACCTCCATCCTTTTCTTCCCACAATGTCGCCCACACCCTCAGACGCGGTCGCAAAGGTCGCCCAGGTCGCCGCAGGAACCAGCTCGTCGGCCAAGGAGTACAAGAGGGAGTCCAACACAGCACGTTTCTTGGGTGCAGGTGTGCTACCCTACTACCAACCATGGTGATGTCTGTACTAATTATCATGATAGGATGCGCCGGCCTCGCTGAGCTCATGGTCTTCCACCCCGTCGACACGACGGCCAAGCGCCTCATGAGCAACGTCGGCAAGATCGAGTCGGCCTCGCACCTCAACAAGGTCGTCTTCAGAGACGCCGCCAATGCCTCGGTCAGCGGCCGCTTCTTCTCGCTCTTCCCCGGCCTGGGCTACGCCGCCGCCTACAAGGTATGACGCACCGCCATACGCACCGCACCGCAACCCACACAGCACACGACTGACGGCCCCAGATCCTCCAGCGCATCTACAAGTACGGCGGACAGCCCTTTGCGCGCGACTACCTCGCCCGCCACCACGGCGACACGTTCGACCAGACGTTTGGCAAGGGCAACGGCAAGGCCATCATGCACGCGACCGCCGGTTCCTTGATTGGCATTGGTGAGATTGTGCTGCTGCCCCTCGACGTGCTCAAGATCAAGCGCCAGACCAACCCAGAGGCCTTCCGCGGTCGTGGCCTGTTCAGGATCATTGCCGACGAGGGCTTTGGTCTGTACCGTGGCTGGGGCTGGACTGCCGCCCGTAACGCGCCCGGTTCTTTCGCGGTATGTCAACACGCTTGTAGCAATTTCTGCGCCCACACTAACACGGCCAGCTCTTCGGTGGTTCTGCCGCAGCCAAGGAGTACCTCTACAAGCTCAGCGACTACAACCAGGCCAGCTGGAGCCAGAACTTTGTCGCCTCCATTGCCGGTGCCACGGCCTCGCTCGTCGTGTCGGCGCCGCTCGACGTCATCAAGACGCGCATCCAGAACAGGAACTTTGAGAACCCCGAGAGCGGCATGCGCATCATCTCGGGCATGATGAAGAACGAGGGCATCACGTCCTTCTTCAAGGGCCTCACACCCAAGCTGCTCATGACAGGGCCCAAGCTCGTCTTCTCCTTCTGGTTGGCCCAGACGCTGATTCCTGCGTTTGGCAAGGTCATGTAGATGTGTGCATGTCATGTCTTGTTGGAGCGTTATGTGTGTATTATACGAGTCTACGTTGGGCTATATAGAGTGGGCGGATTACTTGGGCCGCCGGAAAGGCGTTGGGACTCGGGTTCAGAGTCCCGAGATTAATATCTACTCTCCATTCCACGCTCCCGTTCTAGTCATGGAGCGACTGACACGAGTGAGACATGTGCTATCACGTGACAGTCGATTGCAGCGTGCTGGACAGGTGAGTGCAGCGCGCAGGAGCCTGGACAAACGAATAAGTCACACGGCCGATGCGGCTGCATGACCTCATCTCAGACAGGCAACGCAGAAGGCGTAGCCAGCGCAGCGAGTGGTCGTCGTCGTCGTCGTCGTCGTCGTCGTGGTGAAGTTGCGGAACACGGCTCCTGTGACCAGCGCTCGGTCGCCAAGGAGCACCCGTCGGCGTCAACTGCAACGTGCAGCCAACCTTTTGTACTTGACACCGCCTTGCCAACGCCCTGCGAACCCCACACCTACCGACTCCTCACACCCGTCCGACGCTCCCTGCCGTCGCTCTACCTCTGCTTCCAGATACCCCGTCCCCTGTGCACGCAGCGCCCAACACCCCACACCACCGCCATCATGAACCCCGAGTGGTAGGTAGCCTCCGCGCGACGCCCACCGCCACAGCCCTCGACTGTAGTAATCAACCACGCCTGGCGCATGCTAACGACCCACAGAGTCTGCCGCTGTGTAAACCGCCCTCACCGCTGACCAACCCAGATACGACTACCTCTTCAAGCTCCTCCTCATCGGTGACTCTGGTGTCGGAAAGTCGTGCCTGCTGCTGCGCTTCGCCGACGACACATACACAGAGAGCTACATCTCCACTATCGGCGTCGACTTTGTGCGTACCCGGCTGCTCTGCTCTGCCTGCCTGCCTGCCTGCTTTGCCTGCCCTGCCTGCCTGCCCTGCCACGCTAACACACGGTAGAAAATCAGGACCATCGAGCTCGACGGCAAGACGGTCAAGCTGCAGATTGTGCGTAATTCCCTCTACACACACCTACATTCACTAACAGCACCAGTGGGACACGGCGGGCCAAGAGCGCTTCCGCACCATCACATCCTCGTACTACCGCGGCGCCCACGGCATCTGCGTCGTCTACGATGTCACCGACATGGACTCGTTCAACAACGTGAAGCAGTGGCTGCAGGAGATTGACCGCTACGCCACCGAGGGCGTCAACAAGCTGCTGGTCGGCAACAAGTCCGATATGGCCGACAAGAAGGTGGTTGAATACACGGTTGCCAAGGCACGTCACACTACAACACATGCTCACGCCAGTACTAACAGACACAGGAATTCGCAGACAGCCTCGGCATCCCCTTCCTCGAGACATCGGCAAAGAGCGCCACCAACGTCGAGCAGGCCTTCCTCACCATGGCCCGCCAGATCAAGGAGCGCATGGGCACCACAACCGCAAACACCAAGCCCACGGTCCCCATCGGGCAGGGCCAGGGCGTCCAGAGCGGCTCCGGCGGCGGCTGCTGCTAGACGCTATGATGGAAGTCAGGTCAGTGGCACGAGATAGAAGGCGACGTGTCGAGATAAGGAGAGTCGTGACGAGGACCAAGACGGAGACGGAGACGGAGACGAAGACGAGCCATCTAGCTACGAGGGTTCCCGGCGCAGTTTTATGTTTCTTTGTGATGGATGGGATTGTTAAGAATGGAATGGAATTGTAAGGAATTGATTGCATCCACTGTGCAGCAGTCGATTAGTTGATGAATTTGACTTTTTTTTTTTCAGTACGAATGGAATGGTCACGTAATGCTCATTCATGGTCATTTTACTCGTTGCTTTCCTTCTCTCTTTCCTTGCTGTGCTGTGCTCTACTGTGCTGTGCTGTGCTATTGTGTCGTGTTATGCTGTCGTGTTATATTGTAGTAAATTGTGTTTAAGGCTCTAGTGCTTATATAAGAATTAGTCGTTAGGTAGTTTATTATAGGTAGGTAGATAGATACCTATGAATAGATATAGGTTCTGCTACTTAGTAAGGTAGTAGGTATGAGATAGACAGGTAGGTAGTTTTAGTTTAGAGTTAGAGTTAGAATTAGAGTTAGTAGAGAGTTGGTATTTCTTCTTTTTTTTTTCTTGATTATTTTTTAGGTCTTTTTCTTCTTCTTCTACTTCTTCTTCTTCTCTTTAAATAAAGAGAGAGATAGGTAGAGTAGAGTAAAGTAGAGAGAGAAGAGAGAAGAGAGAGAAGAGAGAAGAGAGAGAAGAGAGAAGAGAGAGAAGAGAGAGAAGAGATATGTTATTTTCTGTTTTGGCGCTCAAGTCTGCTCTCATCTTGCGCTCAAAACTACTCTTTGTATGTCAATACTTTCGAGGCGAAGCGGAAGCTCACTTTGCCTTGCGACCCAAGACGAGTTCGGTCGGTCGAAAAGAGCTGTCGACGAGGTCGTCCACAAGTCCAATACCATCTGACACAACTACGATAAAATGACCTCGACACCAGCCAGCGTGCGAGAAGCCGAGAGTCGCATCGAACGCTGGCAAGCAGAGACAGATGCCACGCCCGAGAGACATGATGGAACAGTCGCGCAAATGTCTGAAAACTGCTTCGTTTCTCTTGGTTATCTCATAAGAGGCTCAAGCTCAGTATGGATCACGAAGACCGCGGTGGGCACACTCCGACAGTGTCGTTCAATGTTACAATTGTGGATTCATGGACACGGCGTAGACGAGGGGAGACTAGACCTTCTCTTGGAGCGGTCCACAGAAGTTCGTCAGGCAACTCTGGAGGTTTTGATTCCATTGTGTGAATCTTTACTCAACGGTAAGACAAGTCCAATCTAACAAAGTGTAACGGCTTATTGGAAAGTAGGAATCCTCGCTTTCTTATTACCTGAAGCGGAAGACGAGGAAGTCAGGCAACATTACAGGATAGCGTCAGAATCGTGCACACAGATAAAGTGGCATCTGCTGGATTCTGACGAGAGCGCAAGCGAAAGTGAAACCGACAGTGACGGCAACAATGTCCCAGCGAAAGTCGGGTCAGAAAGAGCGAATGCAATGGTCCGGAGAGTCAAGACATACACAAATTGTTTGATGGCTCTTGGTAACGCGCTAGACAACCCAGCTCCTGACGACGCGCAAGATGAGACACCTAGCCTGGTGGAACCCGAGCAGCGATCAGCAAATGACTACCACAGAGATCTTATAAGAGCGAAGTATCCGGATGCTGATGTAGCGTTGTTGTCGACCTTAGGACAAACTAGCTGGGCGCGCTTCTTGCGTATGCAAAACGAGCGTGACGATAATGCTCGTCAGTGCGTCGATTTGCAAGAGCCAACGATTGCCATGGCTACGAAATCTCTGATGTCTGTATCGGAGTTTCAAGACTCAGGACTTGGTACATCACTTCCAGCTGTGCTGTCAATATACGCCGAGTCAACGGTCTCATTCATGACGAGTGTATCGGGTGGTGAGCGAGTCCGGATCCCACCTCTACCTGCAGAAGCGAAGAAAGGTCTCCCATTCGACTGTACTGCTTGTGGCGGATCCGTGCGAGCGTCAAATAATCGTGAGTGGAGGTAAGCTGCATCTCTTGTGTGCTTGGAAGTTTCCACATAGACTAACCAAACATAGAAAACATCTCTATGCCGACCTGCAACCTTACACCTGCTTTTATTCAAGCTGTCAGTTCAGCTCTACTCCGTTCACGAGCCGTCAGCTCTGGACCAATCATCTCGAGCTCGAGCACAGACTTGGGCCTGATTGGAAAGCACTGCAGTGCCCGATTTGTCTTGACGTTACGGGAACCGGTAAAAGTACGGTTTTGACTCATTTCGCTCGACATATGGAGGATATCGCTCTTGTAGCCCTTCCTCCAACAGTTGACTCCGACGTCGAATCAGACTCTGGCAGTGAAAGTGCTGAAGAACCTGAGGTTGATGGCACTTCCAAACTCGAAACCGGACTTAAGGAATCCGAACACGAAGAGTTGAAGCCTAATGCGTTCGATGGGATCATGGCTCCGAAGGGCGGTATCACATCCTTGCCTAGTCGTGTGAAGCTCTACACATTGCTCAACAATGATTGGGAAGATCAAGGTACAGGTTTATGCACTTGTGCGATGTCGGATACTGGTGCGATGTTGGGTGGAACCACCTGGATGACAGTAGACAGCGAAGATGATCCGAACACAAAGCTACTGCATTGCTACCCAAGCAAGTACGATGGGTTCCAGAAACAGCAAGACAAGTTTCTTGTCTGGACGCAGAAAGACGGTACAGACACGGCACTTAGTTTCCAAGAGCCAGATGGATGTACGAGCGTATGGAACGTTTTACTGATAGGTGGTGTTGTAGACGAAGTTCAAGAGACAGCTCACACCAAGCTCACGTCTCATTTGGAAGAAGAAGAGACTGAATTGCACCAGACATCTTTGGCTACAGAAGATCAGGATGAAGAGATCCGCCGTCTCGTAATTCCATCGGCTCCGACGTGGGTTCCAGAGTTCCCGTTTCAGTTCGAGGACCATCCCGAAGTGGTGTTAGATGAACCTCAGTTACCTTTTGATGTCTCGCCAGCTGTAAATGATTTTGCATTACCCACGGCATGGCCATCAGTTACTAGACAACCGAACGCAGCCCAAGAACACGCAACAAGCGAGTTTGCTCCAACACAGGACGGTCATATTCCCACCGACTTCTACAAGGAGGGTACTGAACCTCGCGATTCATATCTCACGGATCCAGACTATGGCCCAAACCCAAGGGGGGACGAGAAGCACAACAATTCATACACATTCAGGGCGTCCGGATTGTCTGCCCGCAACGAATCACTGAGAACTATGTCGGCCTCGACTGAACCAAGTCGACGACCTCGTGACATTGACTATCGGTTTTTTCCGTGCATTCTGCTCGGTACAATTGCAAATCCATTTCCGATTCCAAGGATAAATGGAAGCGACATATCAGCACTAACCACATAAAGCTTGGCTTCTGGCGCTGCGATCTGTGTGAGCCTGCAAATGATATTGATGACTCCTCTGTAATTTACTACAACGACTTCAATCGCGGGGATCTTTTCACGCGGCACCTTCGTCGTATGCATACTGCATCCGGGGTTGACGTACGTCTCTCAAAGGCGTACCCAGTGAACGAAGACAATCTCATGCAGGTCATGGATCGTTGCTACATTCAACTCCGCCTTCCTCCTCCGCAATTAATCTGTCCAATCAACGGCTGCGACAGGAGATTCCTCAGCCCTAAGAGCTGGGAGGAGCATTTGGAGCATGTTTCGTGCCACCTAGAGGAGGGGCGGAATAATTTAGATATCACACACCCTGCGCGTTGGAGAGTTGATGTTGACCTTGAGGGCTACCTCTTGAGAGAGGGTCTGATCGATCAGGAGAACGGTGCGTGGAGAATCGGTGATGGCAAGCCAAAAAGATCCGATGAATCTGGTAGCAAAGAGTAATCGAGAAGAAGATAAGTTTTTGTTACGTTGCGTAATATCTCTTGCTTTTGGATTCAATTGGTTAACAGTAGTCCGAGCTGCTCAGAATCTCTTTTGTGTTGATGAGTGGAAGACTGGATATTGCGGTGGTTACCGTCTCTAGTAGCATGGAACACATGTTTATAATCTTCTATATTGTGCTATTTCTGTTTTTATAAATAACTTTAGACATGGTACTGTGAGGACAGCACACTAGACCTAGCCTGTTCTATGTAAGCTGGTCTTGATTTCAATCTCCGCTGTACTAGGATTTATTAGATGTAGCCAATAGTATTGAAGGTTGAGTAAATGTACCTAGGGACGCATCTTTTACTACTACAAGGTGACATACCGAAGGCACTACAGTACACGTTTATCTATCCCCATTCTCCAACATCTACAACACCTTCCTTGGGTCCAAGCTTGCCAAATTGGCACTCTTGATCTTCCCCTCCCAAACCAACTCACTCAAACACTTGCCCGTCCCCGGCGCATTCTGAATTCCCCAACACGTATGTCCAGCTCCCATCAATACACCTTTTACACCCGTCTCCCCGATCAACGGCCCGCCGTGCCGCCCATCCACGTTGGGGAGATAGCACGCCTGCCGCGCTGTTACGGTCCCATCGCGCAGCTCCTCTGAGACGGTGCTCACGTGGTCGATGATGTCTTGACAGCGTTTGTCATCAACGGCCACGGCGTCGGATGTCGGGGGAAGGGCAACGAGATGGTCGCCCTCGCCGCACGCGTAGACTTCGTTGTTGGGGCGTGCGTAGATTTCGGGCGTTACTGTTTCGGCGCGGCGTGAGGTGGGGGAGCGAGGTAGGTCAATGGAAGTGAAGAGTGCGTAGGCGGATACGGGGCGGGAAGGAGTGATGGTGACGCTGTGCGCGCGCAGTGCGGAAATGGGGGCGCTGGGCCAGACGGCGCGTGTCCAAGGCCCGGCGGTGATGAGGACGGTGTCTGCGGCAAGGGTAGTGGTCTCGTTGGAGGTGGAGTCCTTAGGGGTGTAGGTTACGGAGGTGACGGCGTCAGATTCCTGTTTGATATCTGTTGCGGATCCGTAGACGATCTTGACACCGCTTTCTTCGGCGAGTGAAGCCATCGATGTCGTGAACTGGTATGGATGTACTTGCGCCGTAGTGCTCGGGGTGCCCATCGCTTCGTAGCTCTGAATGCCCTCTGCGGCGATCCAGTCAAGATCTTTAGGCACACCAGCTGCTCTCAACAACCCGATCGCCTTCTCGCTCCGCTTTTGCAGACTAACAGAATTGGCACTCCGTCCATTCACCACCCCATCCCCACCGATTTTGTCGCTGTCATTTTTCTTCAATACACCATGCATATCTATCTGCCCACAATGCACGGCGCGGTACCCCCAGCGCTCCGCACCGCCATGCTGGTCTGCGAGTTCCTTGTGCAGCCGGTAACTTAACGGAACAATGCAGGATGGGTAGGCCCAGAGCCCTAAAAGCCCACCTGCTTTTCCTGACGCGCCACCAGCGATTTTGGTCGCCTCCAGTAGGGTAATGCTATCTCTTTCTCTGTTGAAGCTGGGGTGTTGAGAGAGATAGTATGCTGTTGTTGAGCCAATGATGCCGCCGCCTACATTTTGTTAGTCGGTGGCGAGATGGATTTTGGAAATAAAAGCATACCGATAATGACGATATTGCGTTTCTGCTGTTCGGATGCCATGATGTTGGAAAGGCGAGAGGTTGCTTTCAACATGAACGTTTGGTGTTGTTGGAGTCGCGATGCGGGCGTGGCGCGGCATGGTGTTGAAGTTTGGGTTCGCTGACGACGTCATAGGTGGCGGATGCAGAGATAATGCATGCTCCACTTGAGTCGGTAACATTCATGTGTCGCTGGACAGTAGATTTACGAAAGCGAGATTCGATTGTAGAACGATTCTTCGTATGTCTGGTCAACATGCCACATTTCTGCCCCGCCTATTCGGACCTCGGGTCAATTGCCAGCGAGATCCTTGGGTATACCTATGAAAATGCTTGCGTACTGTGCGTTTGTATCTGACTACCACTGACCGTCTGATTTCGAACTACGATGTCTTCCACCTCACCGTACAGTGACTTCCAGGCGGATTCGGTATACACGCTGGACGGCTCGAACAAAGTAGTTGGTGCCTTTGAAGTTGACACGTCGAATGGAATCGGCAACGCCGTTGTCACCAGCGTCGAACGCGCTGTTCTGTTCGGCTACGAAGCTCCGAACGACAGCAAACGCCGGAATGGGCGTTCGGTACTCATTCTGGGCGGTGGTGGCTACGTGCAGTTGATGGTGGGGCGAGAGGGCATCGCCGTCGCAAAATGGCTGACAAGGTTCGGGTTCAATGCATTCGTCCTTGTCCACCGATTTCCGAATGCAAAGTCGAGTCCACAAGCACCACTGGATGATGCGAGGCGCGCTTTGCGAGTGCTTGAAGAGAAGGGCCATGCGGAGAACGGGCTCGGCGTATGCGGTCTCTCGTCTGGCGGACACCTTGGTGCTGCACTCCTCGCAGACTATCCCAACACATGGACGTCCCCTGAAACTTCATCTGCGATACCAAAGATCGACTTTGCGATCATTGGATATGGCCCCATCTCAACAAACGCAAAAGGCCGGACTATCATCCCTGATAAAGCCGCTCTCGACCCACCGGAGAAGCAGGAGCTGTATGATGTCGTGCAGCCAGATGTCCAGATCAGTGCTGCACCACCTACATTCATCGTCTACTCAGGAAACGACCCGGTAGTACCTGTTGTGAACGCGTATCGGTTAGCAGAAGGCATCACCAAGGCTGGCGCAGCTGTGGAGCTCCACGTGTTTGCGGACGCGCCCCATGGTTTCGGACTCGATGCCGTTGGATTGCCTGTGAGCAAGTGGCCCGAACTGTGCGAAGCGTGGTTGCAGCAGAATGAGTTGTAGATGTGGATGCAGTTGGCGTAGAGTACGAATAGGGCTAGTGTAGCACGACGTCATCGATGTTGGATCTTGAGGAACAATCGACGCAAAAGATGAACAACTCCTTTTGAGCTGCATCCAACTGCAATGCAACATTTTACGCGACAAATCGCAAGATTGTCTTTGCTGTCGAGACTACTACAACCAGAACGACCCAATTCGCTGCCCAAACTTTCCTTCAAATCGCGCCAATTGCACACGTCTCTCACAATGGCGAGTCCACTGAAGCGCAAAGCAGAGAAACCAGCAACCTCATCCACAACCAAAAAGCAGAAAATCGTGGTCCCAGAATACCACTCGACACCACAACGACGCGACGAAACTGGTGAGACTGTGTGGCCTGCACGAAAAGAGCAGATTGAACGGGCGAGAGATATCATCAAGGAGTGGTGTGTTTGCATTTGGAAGTATTACCCAGTCATAAATTAACAACTCCAAGCGCAGAAACACAGAAGCCAACAGTCATACTTCCTGACAAGGATGCGGATGGTCTCTCGTCGGGTGCAATCTTACATCATACGCTGACTTCACTGGGCCTTGCGCCTGACCTGATATCTGTGTACTTCCCAACAAAAGGATCTAATGTACATGATGATGCGACAAAAGAAGCACTTACAGTTATGTCACCCTCCTACGTCTTCGTACTAGACCAAGGAAGTAGGAAAGGCGCCGCATTGCTGGACCTACCACATAGGTGCTTGATCGTCGATCACCACTTTGCAGAAGAAGGAGGGTTTCCCCAAGGCGCCGACTATGTCACTGCTCATGACTGTCCGCCTGTCGCAACTACTTCTCTCCTCATTTATCACATCTGTCTGCCAATGCATCCTGATCTCGGAGACAAGATCTCCTGGCTGGCTGCTCTCGGCACTCATGGCGACCTTGGAACTACCTTCAAATGGGAGCCTCCGTTCCCAGACATGACTGCAACATTCAAGCGATATCCAAAGAAGGCTGTAAACGATGCTGTTGGTTTGGTCAATGCTCCAAGGCGGTCAGCTGCCTACAATGTCAAAGATGCATGGGATGCAGTCATCTCCGCATCAGGTCCAGACGCCATTAAAACGAATGAGAAGTTGCATGACGCGTCCCTCGAAGTGCGTCGAGAGACCGAGCGTTGCACACATACTGCCCCGAAGTTCTCCTCCGATGCGACCATCTGCGTTCTGACAATCTCGTCTGCTGCTCAGATCCACCCTGTTATCGCGACACGCTGGGCCGGCCACCTCAAATCCAACAAACTCGAGATTGTTATGTGTGCAAACGAAGGCTATCTGCCAGGCAAAGTCAACTTCTCATGCCGTGTCGCGAGAGTCGCTCGAGGTCGCGAAGGGGACGAGAAGGTGGACATCATCAAGCGACTGGAGGGTCTAGTAAAAGGCCATCCAGATCTACGGGAACGGCTTGGTGAGAGCTTTGCGAGAGGTCACAAGGAAGCGAGTGGTGGGATAGTAGGCAAGGAGGAATGGGACGAACTGAAACTGGTGATGGGTCTTGACGACAGCAAAACGAAGAAGAAGAAACTCGACAAAGAGAACGGCGTAACACCGACGAAAAAGATGCCGGCGCAGAAGAACACACTGGCCAACTATTTTGGAAAGGCCTGAGTTGATGGACCTCTATCGTATGCGTAGAGAGGGTTGCTCCAGATCCACCCACGCTAAGCTATGACGACGTTAGCAGCGATGTTTGGAGCCATCCTACTGACCGCCCACTCTAATCGCCATGTCTTGATAGTAGCCAAGACGACGTCAGTAAACGTTGAACACACTCTTTCGATGCTTCTCGTCTTGGCGTTTCAATGCGTTTCACACTGACAGCCGCACGACAGGGATGCCGGAAGAAAAGAGTAATCTGTGCGTCGCCAATCCACACGCCATCCCCAACATTACCCATATATCATTTGACACAGGCTGGCGTGCCGCGCTCAATCCGGCAAAATCTGGGGAACGCATTCAATTGCCGACGAATGACATGCATGTATGCAGACGAGGCTTAGAGTGCCAAGAAGGCTCTGTTGCAACGTCTAATCTATGTCAGTAAGATGGCTCAGGACAGTGCACTTATGGAGATTGGAGATGACTGTGGAGTGGAACTGCGGGCCGGTGATTCTGTTGTGTCGGAGACTGTCTCGAAGCGCAGTCGATGACTGAATAAATACCAGAGATGCGCAGGTTCGAGCAGTTTTGAGTCTGTATCCACCGCTCACTCGTTTCATTCGCTTCCATCAAACACCAAATATTCAACATGAAGTCTGCACTCGTCATCCTTGCCGCAGTGGCGTCCGTCTCTGCCCACTCCACATGGCAGGAACTGTGGGTTGGTACAACCGATCAAGCCGGCAAGTGTGTTCGTACTGTCAAGGACAACAGTCCTGTAGAGAGCCTGAGCTCTGCGGACATGTTCTGCGGCCGTGGCCCCGCCAAGTCTGATGGTCTTTGCGAAGTTGCTGGTACGTACATTTCCAAAAACATTCAGAACAGTTTGACTGACAACAATAGCCGGCTCTTCGCTCACTGTAGAACTGCACGCTCAACCCGGAGACCGCTCCTGCGCTAACCCAGCTATTGGCGGCGCTCACTACGGTCCTGTCCTTGTCTACATGGCCAAGGTAGCAGACGCAAAGACCGCAACCACAGGATCTTTCTTCAAGGTCGCCGAGGATGGCTACACTGGCACTACCGCATCGTGGGGTACCGAGATCCTCAACGCCAACTGCGGCAAGCGTGCCTTCACTGTGCCGAAGAACATCGCTGCAGGCAACTACCTTGTCCGTGCTGAGGCTCTCGCGCTGCATGCTGGTGCCGGCAACCCGCAGCCATACGTCAGTTGTTTCCAGGTCAAGGTCACTGGTGGAGGAAGTGCAAACCCCACCGGTGTCAGCTTCCCTGGAGCCTACAAGATCACGTATGTTAATGTGTTTGAAATGTATGTGTTTCTTGTACTGATGTCTATAGTGACCCCCTATTCACCAAGGCTATCTACGACTCGTCTTTCAAGTACGTCAGCCCCGGCCCGGCTGTTTACTCTGGTTAGATCCGTTTCGTCGATCTATTCAGATCTTTACCAGCTTGTACATATCTTAGCATTGAATATAGAAACCATTACAATGAATACATCAAGCGACAGTCTTTGTTTCGCGAGCTTGGCAAAGTCTTGCTTGCATTTCTCGCTCTCTCATACTTGAAGTGAGCCGACTATTGCAGAAATGTAGCTCAGTGTAAGTGCACCACGAATCACTGTCATCTTGAGCTATCACAGAGAAGTGCACGGTACCACAAGGTTACTCGAATGTGAGAGCACATTCCGTGCCGCTGTACACAGCAACGCAAGGGCAGTCGCTCTGTAAATTATAAATACAAATTATTGTCGACGGAAATTAGCATTGCATCTCTTTATCACGCTGCAATTGACCTGCGAAACTCACATCATGGATCCAAGCAAGCAACTTCAAGTGTCAATGATCGACACGCCCCGCTTGGTTGCAGACTTGGTGGACCTTCTTGTCCTCATCAATACACCTCAAAGTGATACACCAACTCTGTACTTAGACCTAGAAGGCGTCAATCTATGTCGCGAGGGTTCAGTTTCCATTCTCAGCCTGCAAGTCCACTCTACTGCAGCGAAAGGCACCTTTCTTATCGATGTGCACACACTCGGTGCTGCAAGTTTCAATACCGCCGGTCTCAAGAACAGAACATTCAAGCACATTCTCGAAGACCCGAGTATCTCCAAGGTTTTCTTCGACGTACGAAACGACTCGGACGCGCTATTCGCCCACTACGGTATCGCCTTGCAAGGAATCAAGGATTTGCAACTCATGGAGAGCGCGACGCGGAAGACTACACAGACTAGACGGCTCTTAAGTGGTCTGAACAGATGTATTACAGATAACTATTTGCACGACATCGATCAAAAGAGTTGGAAATTGGCGAAGGCTGCTGGCGAGAAACTTTTTAGAGTCGATCGTGGCGGGTCGTATCAGGTGTTCAACATTCGGCCAATGTCTAGTGCGATCCTTGCCTATTGTGTTGGCGACGTTCAATGCCTCCCTGGACTCTACGAAAAGTTCAACCGTAAAAGCAATCAATGGTGCGCTTTGATCGACGAAGCATCACAACAACGAGTCGCAGACTCTCAGAAACCAGATTACCGGCCTCACGGTCAGCACAAAACCCTAGCCCCATGGTCGCCAGCCCAAAATCGGTTACTTGATCAATTGGCATATGTTCCAGGGCTATTTCCAAAATGATGCTGAATTTAACGACCATCTGAGGGACGAGTGTATGCGCGAAGACGAAGATAATTGGAGTAATGGGTGTAATAATGACTTCGAACAGTGGACAAGATCGCCTTGGCAAGGGCCACCTTCCTGAAGAAAGTCCAAACAGTGGAAACATTAACTATCAAAGTTCCATACTACCCTGTATTCCAGCAGCACAATTGATTGGTTGATCATCGAATCTGATACATTGATAACCGTGAAATGAATCCTGTTTATTGTATGGACTAGGAACCAGTTTTTATCCATCTCAAATATTCTCTAACCATTGCAGTAAAGCCTTTGCGGTCTTCTCTGGCGCTTCTTCGGGAATAAAGTGACCGACTCCACCACCAATTGGACACTCGGTGATCAGATGTGGCCCATCCGTCCACGGCTGACTCCAAACCTCCAAAATCGGCTTCTTAGCTCGTTTCGGCAAGAAACCAGCACTATACACTAACAGAAGGGGTAACGAAATACCATTGCCCTCTTTGTTCGCCATCGCCTCGATTTCTAGATCGCTCGAAGCACCTGCCTCATAGTCACGCGTCGTAGCTTCAATGATCTCTTCTCGATCAAAGAACTCAGCATATACCGCCTGTGCATCTCCGCTCCGCATCTTCTCAAGCCCCTCTGCATTTGTGCCCGCCCATCTCTCAATCATGTTGATAGCCCACTTTCCGCCGCCGTAAGCTTTGATCATAGGCACGGCGATGGATGGGTTTGCTAGGAAAGACCAGTGAAACCATCCAGTAGCTTGAGCAGCCGTGTCACCAATCTGCCATTGCGACAGTGTGGGAACGATGTCGAGCAAGGCAAGTCCGATGATCTTCAAGCCTAGGACAAATTCGTCTTTGTGAGCGAGGTGTAGGTGGTGAGCAACTCTTGCACCGCGGTCGTGGCCAATAAGCACGATTGGGGTGGTTTCACCAGACTTTGATGTGAAATTACTGACAACCTCCTGAAGAGCTTCGACAACCAGTAGACCGACACTGACTTTGTCATGGTGGTCGGGTGCAGCGCTGTTCCCGTAGCCTGGGAGATCCGGCACGAAGAGGGGTTTGTCTGGTAGCAAAGGGATTATGTGGCGCCATCTACTACGTTAGTAGTGAGTGAGCAATGCTGATGGGAAATGCGTACAGATAAGCGGAGTTTGGATAGCCATGAAGAAGAATAAGGATCGGGTTCTTGCTATCGGCTCTATCGAGGTTTTTGTGGTAACTGACTACTTTTTTGCTTGATGTGGATTTCTGCAAACCAAGTGCACTGAACTTGTTGTCTTGAATTTGCGCCATGTTGTAACAGACAGACCAGAAAGACGTGTCTCATCAGCTCGATGTGGGTTTATATTAAATCGCATCATTCTGCCCAAATTGGTAATGCTCCAATGCATTTGTCAGCGTGCTTACTGGCGTGCTTGCCTAACTCAGGCCTCACCGGCATGTGCGAAACGGGCAAAGCGTACAAGATATCATAAGTTTAGGAACCTCGTAATTTGTATCATGGACGTCTATGGTCGTTCTTCAGTGTCTAGCATTGGGTATTGAAGTAAAAACGAAAAGCTCGTTGTCCAGCGAGCCAGTCATCGCAGTAGCCACTTTCTCGTACACCGTATACAGGATGCTGCTACTGAAGGCCAATCTGCCCACTCTTGATGTGCTTCCACTCCACAAACCACAGAAACCCGTTTGCTGTACAACACTGCGGTATGCCTCAAGTGTACCGGCACCTCGTGTGCTCTGAGCCCAGGTCTTGATTGTGTCGAACGGCTGTGTGATGTAGACTGTAAACATCCCAGCCAAAGCGCCAGTGAGAAACGTTGTGACACTGTTCTGTGGTATGTCTTGCCGTCTCGAACATTCTCTGAGTACGTTGTATGAACCCATCTTCACGCCCTGTGTGCTCGATTGCTTCAAAATGGTGGGTAACAGCCCCTGATAAAGACCGCGAATGCTTTGTGTCCGTAGTATGGCCTCGAAAGCATGCAGCTCACCACGATAAAGCTTTACAGGACTCTTTGCATTGTCGATGAGGAAGGTCTTCAAGCGTTCGGTCGGCGTGACAGCAATCACACTCTCGGTCATACCGGCCAGCGAGCCAGCCAGCACACCCCTCATTGGCGTCAGCGCCCCTTTGTCGTCGGCAAGACAATTGCGAAAGTAGCTGAACGAAAAGAAGCGGACGCTTACTTTAAAGGCGGTGCCCAGCACCAAGGTCGAGCAGCCTGTGTATATTGTCCCGAAACCATCTGCTTTTGCAACATTCGCAATCACCGCGAATGGATTGTGCCGACATCTTGGAACCGTATGCAGCTGGACCCGAGTTTTGGCATACTCGAAGGGATAAGTTGCCAATGCTTCAACGCCACCAGCAACCGCGCTCGAGAACAGCAGGACTGGAGTAGATGTCCGCTTTTTCGCTTCGACAGATTGAGTCTGTTGATTGGAGAACTTCAACGCTTGCTCTATCCTACCGAAAGGAGATGATGGGCTTTGAGCTGCGGCCATGTTGACAAGACAAGCGTTGTTGCTGGAGTTTGCATTGCCATCACTACATGGCGGTGCTTTGGGGCTTTATGTGGCATATTGCGTAACTCCAAGGACTCGGACACTTGGCGCTATTGTTGATGAAGATGATGGTTCCGTGTTGCGCCGTGTCGCCAGGTTGCCCATCATCAGACGAGTGGCTGGCAAGCGAAGCGGGTTTCCCGCGGGAGGATGGGGAATTACACGATCCTGGTGGTTTCGTAAAATTATAGCCAGTAATACACAAGGTTTCCGGGATGCTGTATACAGTCTTAGTCAGCACACTCCGCAGCTCGAGCTAAGTCAACAGGATTGGTTAGATGGGAGGTGCTGATAACGTTTGAACTCAAGAAAGATACTTTACTCGCTTACATAAGAAATATATTTTTAACGCTAAGGTATTATGTAAGAGCCCCAGGACCACTTGTAACTTATCCGGAATATCTCGGATCTCGCGACGACTGCCTCCTCAACCCTCCCGCGGCAGCACTCTCATCACCACTCTGTTCTCTGACCTTCACCTCGCCGTCGCAGGCCTGCAAATCTTATGGAGGGTAGTAGCAGTAATAGTACGGCAGGCGATGCACCTACTGCGGGACGTGTGCGAAAAAGGGCACCCGAGGCGTGCACTTTTTGTCGCCGACGCAAGGCGCGTAGTTGGCTATACGTAGCTGTATCACTGGCTGACTGTACCAGATCAAATGCAGCACCGAACGACCCACATGTGCAAATTGTAAGACTCATGGGATGACATGTAACTACGAACCGATTGACGATGCTATGCGTGCACGCACAAGTCGCCCTGCCAAAATGCCACGCAAGGAGAGTTCGACTGAGCAAGTTGTTGTATCTGTCCCTACGCCCAGAGAGAGATCAGTGCTTCAAGATAGTTCCGCTCGTTCCCAGGTTGATTCAGCCAGTCGAGCGAACAGTGTATCTCGTATCGTTGTGTCGTCAAATGGCATGCCCAGCTATCATGGGCGCACAAGCACATTGTTTGAAGAGAGCTATCATGATCGATCTACACCAGAAGCTAACTCTAGAATGCCAGAGGAATGGGTAGAAAAAGGTCTGATTGCAGAAGCTGCTTGCCAGCGTCAACTAGAAGACGTCAACCTTCGTCTGGGCAAACTTGACTTTGACGGCGTTGAGCCTGAGCTCGGCCAACATTTGTTGTCATTACACTGGAACCGACAACATCATTCGTTTCTTATCACATATCGGCCTGCATTCATGCGCGATATGGCGTGCAAAGGTCCGAACTTCTCTAAGCTTTTATTGAACGCTATCTTCTTCAGCGCATCGAAATTTAGCCCACGTCGCGCGCTGCGACGAGACGCCGACGATGTGCGAACTGCCGGCTGGCAATTCCGCGAACGGGTCCGCGGTCTACTAGGCGGTGCTCTAGACAAGAGCGACATTACTACCATTCAGGCACTTTTGATTATGACCAACTCTCTCTTTGCATTAGGCGACGAACGCAGCGCTGCCTGGCTCTACGCTGGTCTAGCATTTCGCATGATCGTCGACTTGGGTATTCATGTGGATAAAGCAGGCCTTGCAACTCACCGCAAGTTTTCCGATGAGGATCTTGAAATTCGAAGGAGAGTGTTTTGGGCTGCGTTCGGTAGGTCAAACTCAAACCCTCGTGACAAGACCGCTGACCTGAGCCAGTTGTCGATAAGATACAGAGCTTGTATCAAGGTCGCCCCGTAACCATCAAAGAATCCGACACACTGGTACCCATCAAGTTTTTAGACACCTACGAAGAGCTCGAACATTGGACTCCTTTGGCTTATTCGACACAATCGAGTGTGGCTTACTCTGGATCACCAGCATACAGCATCTCTACCTTCAAGCACCTGTGTCAACTTTCCGTCATTCTGAGTGACATACTAAGTACCATCTATACGGAGCGAAGTTCGGACAAAAGCCCAGCTGAGCTTTCCAGCAAGCTAGAAAGTATCCATTCGACGTTGCAAACATGGTATCAAGATCTACCTGACCATCTTGGTGCTGACATGAGTAAATTATCGGTAACGCCGCCTCCACACGTCCTAAGTCTACAGTAAGTTTAACTGCTCATAACGTGCGGCTCAACAGTTAACAACGGCAGCGCCATGTATCATGTATTGATGATCCTTCTGCACCACCCTTTCGTCGCCGACGGCCATCTCTATAGTACTTCTCGCAGCATCTCTGTGAATTCTCTGATGTGCTGCGCTACAGCAGCGAATGACATCGTCCATCTCCTTCGAGTGTTTGACAAGGCTTTCAGTGTACGAAGAGCTCCATATCTCATATCCTATGCTACGTACGTCGCAGCGACGATTCACGTACGGATCGCGGCAAAGAGAGGTCCTGGGTCCGATGCTCATAGCAGTCTTGCTGCTTGTTTAGCCGTCTTCCAGGAAAATCAGGAGACTAATCCAGCTGTTCGGCGTGCGAACGCCCTGGTTCAGAACCTCATGAAAAGACTTGGGGTGCGCATGTGCAGCATTAATGAATGCCGAATTCACAAAGACATTACCACAGGTAGCCAACAACAATCTCCAGATCCGTTGACGAATGCAGCCATGGGAAAGGGTCCAAGCTTACAGGGTCTTGACATTGACGGTATCATACAAAGCTTTGTACGGGAGCAGGAGCACGCGCAGATGACCCAGGCGGGTACGCCAGAACACATTGTTCTAGCGAACTCGGCAACACCTACTCCAATGCCGGCGCCACGAAGAGCTCCTGCTGTCGCTGAAACCATGCTCGATGATGCAGGAACATTGGCCTATGACTATAATGGGCCATGGCTGGCTCAGCCAACCATGTTTGCAGATACCTCCGTACCTGTCGATGACCTGTACTACGGCTTCAACAGCGCTGCTCTGGATAGCTTCCCCATCACGCCTTTCTTAGAATGGAATACAATGTAGTGCAATCCATTGACCATGTTGGACGAGAGTGGGACCGACTTTGGGTCCTGGAAGCCTCCCAAAGCGACACCGCTTCTGTAGGGAGCGCTCATCACTGATCGCTTGTAAAGCAGTGGGACGACGTCAAAACCGAGTGAATTTATTGGCGAGTGATAATATTCGAACATCTCTTTCCTCAAGAAAGCTCGCAGGGCTAGATTATTGGCCTACAGCATACTTGAATACAGGAGATTTCGTTCTGCACACAAGAATCTCTGCCAACTCAGTGCTCATAATCTGGAGCCGCTTCAACATCAACTGCATAGCTACGCTTAGCATAGATGCCCTTCATATTAATCGGCTCGTCGCTCTTGTCTGACGCTCCATCCTGTAGGCGCTCCCAAGTGTCCTCTGCGCGTCCCTGGTGCACTGTGGACAAGCTGAATCCAATGTCTGTGGGATTACGGAAGCCATTACCGCCTCTAGGTCGACGGGAATTCGTACCACCAGTTATGAGTTTGGAACCCACGGACAAGTGACCCTTGCTACTGGGTCCGCTGCTTCCGTCTCGTTCGCGTTGGAAGAAATGGCGTAGCGAAGGGATTGAGGACGCGAAACAGCCGATGCCAGTTTCGATGTTGGAGCAGAGAATGATATAGGATACCCAGACTATGGAACGGTTAGTTCTTGTTTTATTTAAATTGGGCGACCGGGCCTCTCATACATGGTAGGTCGGTCTGAGACTCGAACTTGTTGACGTAGGGAATTCGGACCATAGTGATGATAGATGCCCTTTTTTACGTTAGCTTCAACTCGAGAATATTCAATCATCAGACTACACTTACAAAGAGGCAAATGACAACAAGCCAAACGCTTGAACTTTCGACTGTCGCTTCATCTGTGTGTTCCACAGGATAATGGCGGGTACTACGACAAGCGCCATGTCAGTGAGGATGGTGGAGACTGTAGCTGTATGGGCAATGATGAGAAAAACATCGGGTGGTGCGCATGATCCTTTGCCACTGATGATCAACGCTGGCGTCCCTGTCGATAACAGTCAGTTCGTGCCTGCAGCTCATACATGGGCTTACTAACATAGGGAATTGACTGGTTGACAGTATAGCAGAGTTCCAAGAAACGTGACCAAAAACGATGCCCATGTTACTGAAAGCAAGACCCAAACAGTAATCTTCAATGGCTTCTTAATCGAAGCGATGCGTCGGATAGTGATGCACACGGATGACTTGATCGTTGCCAAAGCGACAACATAGAGCAGGATCCAGATGATGTAGTACTTGATAGCTTCGGCCTGCTGCCATGCGTTGAGATCTTCATTGAGCCTTCCCAGACCAATTAAGCACCCGTAAATCGCAAGACCTATGACAGGTATGTACACAATCTTTCGGATGAAATCAGTATATTGTTCTACTTTCGAAACTCATGCCAGTTGACGAACCGTTCCAACCACCATGAATGCGTCATCGACGCCGAATGTGCGTTTCTTGAGGCGAATGTATGTCCTCAATGATACAGTCACAAGGGACATTCCGAGGAAGATGCATGAGATTATGATGATAGCGAGCGGTAAGCCGTCCGGGGTGATCAGCCGTAGTGAGGGATCGACATTATTTGTGGGTGCAGACATTGTAAATCCGGGGCAGAGGTGAGCGACAAGGTAACTTCACGGAAGGTTGTCGCCTTGCAGAGGCTTTTCTACCTTATACCAAGTTGGCAGGGGAAGGGGTGAACGAGTTGGCCGGTTTTGGCCGCCATTGAAGATTCTAGCGTAGAAGACAAACTTCTTCGAATCAGACAACACGATCTATCTGCAAGAGTAATTCAGGGTACAAGTCGATGGTCTTGCGCCAGGATTTCGCTGTGGCGCTAGGCTGTTCCTAAGCTGCGCTGCAAGCATGGCGCAAACTTAGTGATTGACGTTCCGCGTGTAGCGAGTAAGTGGAGGGTGGGTCTTATGCACCAAACCATCGTCAGCATGGGTCTAGACGTAAGCCAACAGATTTTGATTCGCAACAACACTCCCGGGAAAGCGGCTGGTCTATGTCGTGAAATATAACACTCCTGGTATGTGGGGCCGCAAAATCTTTGCCCACTGACTCGGGAACGATCCGCTGGAGAGTAGGACGAGTGAACCGGGAAGAACGTGACAAACATCTGTCACAAGATCCACCGAAACCCTGATGAACATCTGCCGTGCCATGAGGCGGTTGTCCGCTCCCGCGCGCCCCGCAACTGTGCTCGGGAACGCTCTACTATGATTGCTCGATGAGGCTGTGGCTTGCGATTCCTCCGCAAATCGGTAGACCTTCTGTATCTCCAATCGATCTGCTACCGTTGAATTTCCTTCTGTCCGTGGACATTGATCCAGGATGATAGTGACGTTCTTATGGCTAGCACACAGTACATACAACAAGCCGAGCAAATTCCTGTTCGCAAGCCCAAACTTCTTGCCGAAGAGTCAAAGATTGTACCAGCAATAATAGTGATATCGAACAGGATTGGGAGAATATTAAGATTGCCGCATCAAGAAACGAAGCCTAGTGCTTTAGAATGTTGGTCGGCTCTTGAGTTTTTACCAAAATCTGGACTTGGCCATCGATCGCGCTATGACGTGAAAAGCCACGTTGGCTAGCTTCAATCGAGCTGAGGCAAAGCACCGTCATAACGTACATGGAGTACTACTAGTCATGGCAATCAATGGCCGAGTTCGAGCTGGAGTCCAGGTCGCTGGATAAGACAACTGAACATCTGTTGCTTTCTGAGCGTGCAGTCTCCAATACTGACGCCCATCAAACGCAGAGCAACTTTCTGTGGAACAAGAAGACGGCGAATCTCTTCAGGACCGCGCCAGTCTCTAGTGACAGGAATTCGTTGAACATATATATCTTTCAATTCTTGACCTTGATAGAGGGACTGGCATCTGAGACAGGGGTAGATATCAGATCCAAGGGGTTTAATAGCTTTCCTAGCCAAAGAAACTAAGGAAAACCTAGCCAGCATCTCGGTACCTCCCGCACGCTAAGGCCCACTTTGATTGTTATATCGATCGTCCTATGGAAAGTGATCGAACACATCCTAGAAATGTGGCTTCTGGTTGTTTATAAAAGACCAGTGTTGCGACGTCAGAAACAATCCATAAGTCGCTGACAGCCCTAGTGACTGCACAAGGACTCGAGAACGCTCTACACTTCGGGACATGCCCTTCTGCTCGAGTTGTGAACAATCAAAGTCAGATGCATGAGCAATCGACTGGGTGTCTGGGCGTGATATCACTGTGGTTTGACATGAACGTGAAGTGATTATGTTGTCCGCATGTTGTCCGCATGTTGAAAAGTTCTCGCCAACGCCCATTCTCCTACTGGATTTCCTTCTTCTGAATCCAGTCGTTGACGACCTTCGCAATCTCTAGGTTGTTTTTTTCCAGATGCATGAAGTGCCCGTTCCCAGTAATGTTCAAATCAGCTAGCTTGATCCAGTCGGGACTACCGCCCGCTTGCTTCAAGAAATCAATCACACAATGATCGTAAGTTGCGTGTACACTTGCCTGGCCGGTCAAGCATAAATATGGCACACTGGATATGTTTGGCAGCTTTCGCGCTGGTTCGGCTTGTAGATGACAGTTGCGAAGAGCCAGGGTGTCATTACCGACGACAACTTGCTCCAGCTCGGAGGCGTTCGCCACAGCGGGCTCGTAGTCGAGAGGCGTGTTGGTCAGACCCCATGCCCGAGTTGCGCTTCCCGAATCAATTGTTGCACCGTAGTTCCAGAAAGGTTGAGTCGAATGCTCGAGGTTGATGTTGCCTGCCACATTTTCGGGACAGTCGTTCGAAAGCAGGATGGGGTATGAGGCTCCTGAAGAATGTGATATCAGGTAAGAAGGTCCAATGAGTGACAAGAGATCGCAACCCGCAGCGCGCATGGAGAGCTCCCCAAGAGTGAAGTTGCTCGTAAACGGGACTACGCCTTTGCGAAATGCATCGAAAAATGGATCACCGACCAAGCCAGAACCAGGCCACTGCGTATGCAAAGCTGCTTGTGGGTACGTATGTAGTACTTCTGGAGCGGTAAAACCACTTTGAACGCCTTCTTGTGTGGTTGTGTTCCACAAAACATAGTCGCGCGTGTCCATTTGACTACTTCGTCCAACGGAAGTGTGGTCGAGGAGATACACCTGATAGCCCTGCCCAAGGAAGTAGCTTGCGAAACCCTTACGGCCGTCAGGGGTAATCAACCATGTTGTACCAGATACGGCGCCGCCGTGGAAGAACACCAATGGTTTGGCCTGAGTTACTCCAGTCGATGGGGTCAGCTTCTCGACGTAAAGTTGATCAACCGTAAGATTGCCAGAGGCGATGGGAAGAAGGCGTCCTCCTACGTAGAACACATCCCGCTGATGCTGAGCTTGAAGTGATCTGCACTTGGGCTTGATGGCTGCAATGCCGATGCAAGACTCTGTGCCGTTGTCTGCCGCTGCTGAGAGGCCACCTAGGGCCAGCAGCGAAACACCTAGGCTGAGATACATCGTTCAAATTGTTCGCTTGGGTTGTAGGATGATCGCACGTAGTAGGTCGCAGGGAGGAAAATTTGTGGCCATGACCATCGTTTAATTAGACTTCGTGGATGCTTTGCCATATGAAGTGTAGGAGCCGGGAGACCCATCGCAATCTGCGTACGCATGGAACATGACTCAAACACATCGCCAAATGAAGCGGTTTTTGGAAAAATTGCGCAAACATAACAAAACATGCGTCAACTTTACATGTACTGCTCGATGAACTCTTCATTGAGAGCGTCCAGAACCGCCTCTCGATCGTCATAGTCGTCGTCAGCAAGAAGAGGCAGGATTTCCTTTTCCATGGCCATACACACTGCTTTTACCATGCAGACATCAAGATCCTTTCTTGTTGCATTGACAACCAAGATTATTCCAGCGGCGTGCGGGGTTCGCCACTCTGGGACCTTGCCCCAGTCGTCTTCCTCCAGGTAATCCTCAGATATTCCAAGAAGTAGTAACTTCGCGCGTGGGTTGCAGGTGTCTTCACTGGTGGCGTCGCGACGAGCAGTGTATTTGTAAACGACCCAGTCTTCACCGAAGGCATGAGGAATATCCAAGGGATCATCGCCTTCCCCCATGAATAGAGGATGTGCTTTTGGAACGACAACCTGTACAAACTCTTGCGAACTATCACCAGCTTGATCGCCTGTGCAGTCGATGCGAACACCCTTGACTGTTCCAGCCCTCTCTCCCATGACACGCTTGCTCAGGCCGCTTGACAAGCCGGATTTGTCAACCATACTGCCGATCGTTTCCATAAAGTAACTTAGATAATCGATCGCATCACGGTACGCAGTCAGGTCCATGTCGGCCATCTTGCGTGCGTCGAAGTCGTTTCCAGCTTTCAAGTACGCAACGATCGGACCCTTCCAGAACGCATCACCTTAGCCATCGGCACAGACAGAAGCCGGGCCACCGTGCAATGTGTCGTTGACTTTCAAACTATCGGGCACCATGTCGTCATCCAAATATCTGATATTTAGAGAGTCGTGGTTTTTCGGTCTGCTGCGAAGAGCATTTCCTCTTATAATCTGAATACCTCGACTAATATAACCACAATGACCCGGAATTGTGAGCAACTCCTCTAGTTTCGGCTCAAAATAACCTTCGTCAATCTCCTTGGTGTCGAGCCACACAAGACTTGGCTTGCGGGTGGAATTAATCATTGGAAAGTAGATGCCCAGATAGTGGCTTGGAGATGGTCGACCAAGAAATGAAGACGATGACATTTCCTTGAAAGGACGACAGAGGTATTTGTGGGTTCGCCAATCAGTTTGCTGACATTCGATCGAGCAGTATGCAGCGGAGAGACAGGTACCGCAGCGCCGAGCCGAGGAGCTGCCACAGATGGTGCACTGAATGGAGTCAGCCATCGCTATCGAATTTGCTGTCCTAGATGTGTCGTGACAAGAGCAACTGGTCTTCAGTGCTGTGCGGGGTTACTTCTTCAACGCGACGCATTCATAGATGTCGCGTCACGCGCTAAAGCGGCTAGCGTCATTCTGTGTTGGTCAATCTTGCGTATGCGCTTTCTTGCTGACAGTCGTGCGTAATAGAATTCTTGAAATTCGAACTCAAATGGAGCATCACGGAGATGTGTGAGGCGTCACCGAGACTGTCCCCACTCGTCTACGTTGCATCTCAGAATTGAACCGGGAACCTTCGAACTCCTCTGAATGTGTTTCTTGCTGCGCGAGAATGAGCCCAGAGGCCTACAATCAATCAAAGACAACTGTAGGCGACCTTTGCCCATTACATGCGGTAGACGACAGAAAACTTGCTACATACCAATGACTTGTAAAGCTTATTCAACGCAAAGTCGCTGATGTCTCCCGAGCCATAAACCAACGACGACGCCCACTATGCCTGAAACAATAAATTTGGTCCAATACGCGAGTTGCGGACTGATTAACGCTGAAGTCTTTTCGTCCTGGTGGGAGTTCTCGAGGCGCGAATTGGTATGAGTTTGTAGGCAGCCCTCTTCGACATGGGCTAGGGAGTTGACTGATTTTTCCGTTTTCGAATCTAACGTGTCGATACAAGTACTAGGACTTTGAAACTGCAGCACTTCGGTCTTTAAGCTGGGCAGGTCGTCCTTGGGTGCTTCCACCGCAGAGAATGAGGCCATGATATAAGGTCGCAATATAAAGGAACACAAGTCAACAGAAGTGTGCAGTACAGTAGTCATGCCTGACAGTTTACAAACCAACACCAAGTATGCGAAGTGCCACTCAGCTTAGTACTCCGATTACCCGGCTTGGGCTGTCTTGGACAATGTGGCGAGAATGTGTCTTGCGAGCCGCATCAAGGTGAGCTGTAGATTATCATCCCAGGTACATAGCAGAGCGAGAACGCTCGCCACGCAAGATATAAATCAACAACACTTGAAGTACCGTAGCGTTCTTTGAGCCTGCATCGATGTGAACATGGCAGAGAGGAGTTCGCACGTGCGACGAAGCTGCCTGGTATAGCCGCCTCCTGTAGTGTTTGCATCACAGAGAGGAGAGGGTTACAACGACAATGTGACGCGCTGAAAAGCTTATGGGTTAATCTGAAGCGGTACAAAGGCAGACGTCAATGGTTGTGTGATTTGTCTTGGCAGTACGGGTGTGCGCAATGTCACGTGTAGTCGTGTGACGTCCGTGCATATCCAGCTGACTCTTCATCTCGTCCCAGCCTCATCGACGACATCACAACAACCTCGAATCTCCCATCGCTTACGGTCGTCGCTCGCTTTGCACCTTTGGCCTTCACGACGCGCATCCTCTCTCCACCCTTTCCTCAATCTGATCGGTTCCTAGCCACTGGTCAGTAACTGTCCACCTATTCCTCTTCGCCTGCCCGTAGTCTGTCTCAGTACATCATCCTTGCGAACTTCACAAGGCCTTTGATTGCGGCTCGCACATTGCCCTCGGCTCAAGCCCTTGGCGTGGCCCTCCGCATCTTTGGGGTGTAGCTCAAGCAGGCACCGGCAGTGTGAACAAGGTGGGGTCAGCAGTTCTGGCGATCTCAAGTGATCTAGGGCTGGCCAACCGAAACGCTACAAACCACAAGGCACGCCATTCAACTTCGTCAGCCACTGTCTTCATCCATTTCTGCGCCCGTCGCTTGACTCCGTCCACCATCCTTGCGAACTTCACAAGGCTTTTGACGCACCGCGAACACGGCGACTCAGCTTTTGCTCAGGCGTCGGTTCTAGTGTGACATTGGGGTGGTACGCAGGCTAGCACTGCGGTGTGGGAAGGGTTGTTTGCGCTGGCTCACGAGTTGACTTGCTGCTGTGTCAAGAGTCAGGGCTGCTCTTTGCGACTGACGCACCAAAGCTCGGGTGGGAGGGCTTCCCTTGCGATCATCTCTCTGATTTATCGCTTGGGGGCAATCTTGTGTGAGTAGTTCCGTAGTTTAGAGAAGAATGACACAGCAATCTCGCAAGCGCGGTATTCCCGTCTTAGCTTACCCCAAATGCGATGATGCCTCACCGGTATCAGTGTGCCTAGTCTTCAAATGCAATGAGTCCCGCGCCCAAGCTACGCTGTCTCTGCAACATTCGCTACAACTCTATGGAATGGAGAAGAGTCAGGTCTTTACTCTGCAGTACGACGCCGACAGTCTTAGATCTTGTACCCTCGGTCCAGCAACCATACCCCTCCCACAGGCACGACTCGATGAGATAGCACGTCGCGGCAACCCATATATTCGCACCCTGTCCCTCACCCTCACGACTTGCTGCCCGGTCTGGTATCCACCTTCTCGAGGGGACATAGTACCGCAGCATGGCTACGAATCTCGTTGTCAAGATTTAGTGCGGCTTGCCAAAGCGACACAGCTATGTGTATTGTTCGACTACAATTGGCTTCACCCCAGTAGTCACGCTATATTCCAGCGACTCGTCACCGACCCTACGTCTCTTACAGGTTTCCCCGTACAGCGGTACTACGAGAAGCATTACAAAGTCGCGGACTGGACGGTGTTCACGCGTACCGGGAATCAAAACACGCCGGCAAACGTAGATGCCGACGCCGAAGAAACGACTGAAGATGAAGAACCCCCTCCATATGCCGAAGCCAGCAACAAACGGGTTAGACCTAGTAAGTTATTACTACCTGGACAATCTGCCTTGCCTATAACTGACTGGCATCCTAGTCTCGACCAGCCCGGAACCCTATTCTCCTCCTGCCAAACGGGCGCTCCTCTCCCCTTATCCCGAGTATATACCGACCTCTCCGACCGAAAAGGACAGTGTAGCTATACCGAGTCCGAAGGTCCCATACCTACCCAAAGTCACAATGCAAGATTTGCAAGATGCAGTCAGCAGAGCAGTGACTACAGTGCTGCCCAGCATGTTGGAAGCGTCCCTGACCGACCTCCTTCCACGCCTTTTCACAGTCGCTTCGTCACCCTCACCATCCCATTCCACATCTGCCTCCAGCAGCACTTCAATATCGCCACAGCCTGTGTCATCCCTCGGTACCCTTCTTTCTGCTTGCATGGCGAAGAAAGTCGAAAAAGAGTTGCAGAACATCTATGGCCAGACGCTGAGCCATGCAAACTATCTGCGCAATACAGCCGACGTGGAGTTCTTCGAGGCGCTAGAGGAGCACCGAATCGACCTCGTCATGGTCAAGGAAGACGCCGTGGCTGAGTTAGAGAAGATGGTAACTGACACACTTGAGGCATTCAGGGAGCAGTGCGAGGACGTAGGTGAGGCATCTTTGGAGAGAGTTGCGGAGAAGGCCGACGACATATGCGATAATGTGACACAGCGACTACATGAGCGTGAGCAGGGAGGGAAGGGAAGGTCGAAGTGCGAGAGGGAGGAACTCCGCAGGGATAGAGGATGGCTTGGCTGGGAGAAAGAAGTCTTGGAGCGTGACAAACGACGATTTGAGCACGAAAGAAGGCAAAAAAATGAGTGCAGTGACTCCGAGACGCGAGACCGAAGAGCCGGAAGTGCGCCGCTGTGAGTTTGTGAGTATCTAACATTCACCTTAGCTTGTCGAATAAAACTTATCGCCAACGTTGCAACATTCCAGATTCACTACAGGCGCCCGGTTCCTCGAAATGCCTTTGCTTGACTGCTTTCACTTCAAAACAGTCACTCTGCCGATGCTCCATGCTAAACTACTGGGGATCTTCCAAACGCATTGTTTCCGCAACGTGCAACTTCATGACAGTTCGTCTTGTCCTGTCTTGGTCTGATCAAATTGGTCTCATGGTTATCAAGGTCTAACCTCTACAATTAGTGTGAAGAACCGTCTGGCTACTTGCCGTATACCATTTTAAACACAGAAGTCAGGTAAGCAATCCCAGCTGCCCTGAAAGTGTCCTGCTCGAGATGACTGGCTTCCTTGACCTCGAACACAAAGTTCTGTCCGTACCCACCCACACCGTCATCGTACCTTGGCCAATCCACACTGCCTTGCACGCCATGACCATTCGGATCATGCGTGGTAAAGAACGAAACCCACATGTTACTCATCATCTTAGCAGTAGTGGTAATGTTCTCTGGAACCGCTTCCGCACCGCCAGGAAAACCCATGCGTACAAGATTGTCGAAGACATAGGGCATCTCAGTAGTATGCGTGGAGCCGGGAAGGTCGCCGACAATACCGTTGAAGCGGTAGCAGTATGCTGTGACATTGTGCTTCGACCAAGATTGGCAGGTCAGTCGTCTTGGTGCAATAAAAGTGTAGTCTCCAGACAACGCGGCCCAGCGCTTTGTTTGGGATCCGCGCCCAGGTGGGGGCGCAGTCCAAATCTCCGGGATACCAGCGCCAGGAATGTTGGGGTACAGGGCTTCGAGGAAAGGAACGGTATCGTTGGAGCCATAAGCTGCAGTGCGAGCTCTGAATTCGGCGTCCGTGTTGATGTTCACCCCGATGGCGGTGAAGATACCTTCATCGCTATTTGTACCCGCGATTATGGGGACTCGCACAAATGCTCCAGCCTCCAACTGGTCGTACAGACTTCCCTGGATCAGATCGCCGTCCACGTAGGGGAAGAAGGATTCTGCAGCTGTTCCGTTGAGCGCAGCGTTGATCTTTTCGTATGGCAGATCGCGGAGGCACTGCAATGTGCTGTTTGATGAAGAGGAACAGCGATTGAAAGCTTTTACTTCCATGAGACTTGTTTCAATGCTGGGAATATTCTGTAGAGAATTTCCTTTTAACTCTTCCCTGGCCCAGATTCGCTCGTCGTCGTGTCTCTATGATTATCAATCACTGTGATGTCTACAGAACTTACGATATAGACCCTTCCGCTGAGTTAAACATCAACTGTACGGTATCGGCTTCATTCATCTGGTCTGGCAAGATGGACGCGAAGGTATACAGGCAGCTTTTCGTATTTGTCCCTCAGGATTCACAGTTTGTTGAACGACTCTGGCCGGAATGATGTCGATCACGAAGGCGACGATGTCGCGTGACCATGAGAGCCGAAATCTTTTCCTTTGCGCAAAACATGACCGGCATGCAGATGTTCGCATCTAGAGCTAGTGAAAGAAAGGATCGTTGTATCATCCTATTCAGCTCCGAAAGTCTTGTGGCTGGGGTGTGTTAGCTTGCTTTTGGTGCCATGGTCCAGAGCTCATGTGCAAGGTAAATTGTTTCAAAGACTCGTGCAAGGCAACGATAGCAATGAGTCTTATAAGTCTGTTTTTTGCGAAGTCGAGGAATAAGGGTTCATTGTATTCAAAATTGCAGGTTGGACAGCAAGAAACTTGAGCACTCAGGAACGTTATCGAATGAGGCCGCCGCGATGTCCAAGATCACGTGAACAGTAGGTGTTGGCAAGTGAAAGTGTGATCAATGGGTAGCTGTAGACAAAGTAGATCATTCAAGCAAGTACAATGGCGCACAGTAGTGAGACTTGCTTCAGAGGCATCATTTTCGCAAGCGGTTGGTCCTTTTACGATCAAGGTGGTAATTTATCAGTGCTGCAGCATACACCAAGCCCGTAGCGACGCAGCCACGTATAATCATCGCGATGTTCACGCTCTTCCGTCCTCCCGGTCCGGCATATGTAGAAACGTCCATAAAATCAACAGATCGTAACACGTCTTCATCAAGCCAGCACCCCCCAGCATAATACGCCAGGACTCTTGTGCCGCCAATATACTTGAAGTGCCGATACCACCTGCTTGTGCAATGGTTTTCTGTATGTTGACAATCCCAAGCATTGCAGTCCTTTCTTCCGGTCTCATGACAGCTGCTAGGAAAGCCTGCCGAGGAGCCTGATCCATGCTCTGGGTACAAGCTCGCAAACTTAAAAGAACCATGGATATGAAAGTCCCCGGGTTTCCAGATCTTGGTAATGCTGTCAGTCCAAGGAAGATAGCGGATGGCAAATGCATAAAGGTCATTGTTTTTAACGGACCCAATCGGCGGGCCAAGGGTAGTGCGACAAAATTGGAAATTGTAGCGAGGATATTTGTGACAAAGAAGAGAGTGCCAAGAGAGCCAGAATTCACATCATGATACGTGGTGAAGAAGTAGGTAAGCCAGGATGGTGATGCCATGCCAGAGGCGAAGGAGTCCAGTGAAAAGAGGACTATCAGGCGAAACAGTATGCGAATCGACTTGGAGGATAATTTTGGGAGGTATGAATAAAACCTGGTAACGATCCCTGGCCCAAAGGGATTGAAACGCTGTGGTGTACCCAGTCGATGTGAAGGAGGAGCGTCGTGACGAATTGCTTCCTCCGACGTGCGTAGAGATGATACCCGAGATAGAAGGCCCTCACTCTCAAGCTCAATAACCTCCTCGTACTCGATCTGCTTACGAGGAGGTTCTACGTTGGTACTCAGTGACAACACTAGAAAAACTTTAATGACACCAAGTGCAGCATACAATAAGAAGATGATGCGGTAGGCTCTTAGTCTGCTCGCCACAGAATCGTTTGAGATCCATTGAACAAGCCATCCGCTTACGATCGTCCCAATTGCAGCGCCAGCAGTTCCAAACATTGCGTACCACGCGAAAATATCGGTGCGATCGTTTTTGTCAATCTGTTGGGCTAATATTGATTCTTCAACAGCGCGGAAAGGCCCAATTTCGTTCCCACTACACGAGTCAGAAACCAAGTTGTAGTGTGGAAAATTGACTAACCTTGGGCTGATGACACCTAGTACGCTCGCAAGAACGAGGACCCAAAAGGATGCACTTGTTGCAAATACCGAGCCGCTCACTATCATCAAGACTGCTCCGAGAACGAGTATTTTCCGTCGCCCAACTTGATCCGTGATCAAGACGAGGACAAAGCTGATCAATGCATCGCCCAACATTGTTAGTGTCATGAAGAGTCCGGCAAGCTTATCGGAGACCCCAAGTGACGTTAAGAAATGCACGAGAATAAGAAATGTTGCTCCGTACGCTACAAGACGAACGAAACGTTGTGCAAGCAAGAGTTTCACATCGCGGGTGGATCGGAGAACTGTATGAACACCTGTTTCACGCAGGAGAGTCGAGAAGAGGTCTTGTAAACCCATAGTAACGTATCTACCTGGAGCAACGTTAATGTATAGAAATTGTTACGAGAAGGATTCGTCGATACAAAGCGCAATTTTGCGGGGTTAACGCTACATGAAAGTAGTCTCATTAATAAGCCATCCGTTTATGTAAGCGGATACGCAACGCAGACGTTTAAGAAGATCTTACTCTAAGTTTATAGGTTAGATATATAAGTTTACCTAGATTATAGTAAGATTAAATAGAATTATATAGTAGATAAAAAGATAATAAATTAATAGTTTATCTACTTATTATAAGTTAGTAGAATATTAAAGCTTAATAAGAGAACCTAATAGGTTATTAGATATATAACTAAGTATATATCTCTAAGGTATAAGACCTAAAGAAAGAGAAAAACTATACTATACTCTAAATTAAGTATAATATTTTTCTATAATATACTTAAAAGCTATATATTAGTTAAAGTCTAAGTAGTTTTATACTCTTATAAATTAACTAGTAATATACTCTGTAAGTAAGTAAGCTAATAAGTAAGTAAGCTACTTTTACTAAGCCTCTACTAAAGTACTCTTCTTATACTAATATCTTAGTAATAATATAATATTAATATATCTTAAGAAGCTTAAGTATAGCTTATACTTTAAGCTCTTAAATAAAATATAAATCT
>JAPEUT010000287.1:0-35841 GCA_027946375.1 Neodidymelliopsis sp. IMI 364377
CGGGATGTTAGTTCTCTACTAGCGAGCCGCGGCACAAGTTTTATCGAGCGGCAGAGTACGAGTGTGGATTTTCGCTTCCATTTGCATGCAAATTTCCCATCTACCGAACAATTGCGCGACATTTGTGAAGAACAAGATAGAAAGAAGAAAAAAATCTGAACTGCTGATCTCATGGCTGGGGTAGAGTAGTGTGTGGAACCGCCCACGCAATTGCCTGGCGCGATCGATCGATCGTTAGGGGGAACGAGGGATTGCAGACTTGCAGGTAAAAGTTGTAGCGCCTCAACATGGCTTTTTTTGCAACATTGTGCTGTGCCCCGATTTGCCAATTTGCGATTCGTGGCGCTAGATGGTTGCCGGCGGTCTTCACTCAACAACACCACAGCACACAACACCACAACAGTATAACATATGAGGAGAGTTTGAGTAATGTACTGTATCATCAATTCATCAAAGAATAGCTATGGCAAAAGAAAAAAGCTAAAAAGGCCACCAATCCTCTCAAGAAGAGGTAAAGGCCATCAATGCACCGATAGCCACGCCTACCCATCCCATCCTATCCCATCCTATGCTCACGCTACGCTATGCTATGCTATGCTATACTATGCCATGCCTCGGTATAAACAAATCCCAATACAAACAAGACTATCGCGACATTCTAGAAACGAGATAATGAAAGGAGAATATATATAAAAAATGTGTGGTCATCTCATTCGAAGAACAATAGAAGAAGACTATATACCAGCAGTCAGACTAGGCCGACTGCCGTCACAATAAACAATGTTCAAGAAGTGAAGTGAGGTTCAAGTGTGTGACCAGCGACCAGCACGTATTTTGCTGCTGCAAATATCGTGTCAAGGGGCCGACGTCTTCGTCGGCGGCGCTGCTCCCCACACTCGGTTCTGTCCTGTCTTGTCTTGTCCTGTCCTGTCCTTTCCGCTTATACAGACAGCACATGCATGTTCTCTTGGTCCGGTGTCGCCGGGACCTGGAACGGATTGAAGGCTGCTACTTTGCCTTTGTGGGCCGCCATCTGCAGTCCGATCCCACGCATTCGCTCGGCACCTCGTCCAGGAGGCGGCGGTCGCTTCTCTTTACCGCTCTTGCGGTGTTGCTTCCTGTACAGCTGCTCCCGACGTCGCTGCCTCTTCTTCTCTAGCCCAACCTGGATGTCGATGGCGCGGCGGACAGGCATGTCGCTTGTGCTGGTCTCGTCCTCGTCGTACTCAAGAGGGTTGTGGTGCGCCGTGATGGGTGTACGAGGCAACGACGCAGACACGGTGAGGGCCGGTCGCTCGCCGATGCCGCCAAACTTGATGGACATCTCAGACCTTTGGCGAGAAGCCAAAATATTCGCAGACCCGCGACGAGATGGTGGCGGTGATCGGAGACGCACTGGTGCGGGAGAGCGGGCGCGTACGGGCGATTTACCAAAAAGCGCACGAGGGGGTGGAGGCGAACGGTGTATAGCCTTCTTTGCAGAAGGAGGTGGAGAACGGTGAATATTCCTCTTGGTAGGGGGAGGAGGCGATCGATGAACTGCTCGCTTGGCAGGAGGTGGCGAACGGTGTACTGCACGCTTCGTAGGCGGGGGTGGAGATCTGTGCACGGCGCGCTTGGTTGGAGGGGGTGACCGGAGTCGCTTGGGTGAATGCGTAGGAGGGGAGCGCTGCTTCAAAGTATCTCTGCGACGTCCTCGTGGTGCGCCGTCGATGAGATCCATGCGCCCGTGCATCATGAAGTAGTTGTCGCTTTCCGAAGGGTTTTCGACATCATCCACTTCGTCCTCTTCGTCATCGTCCACAAGCTCAGGATCCGAGGCGGGAAAGCTGGGGTCAATGTCCTGAGGTGCAGGCTTGTGCTTGGCTGCGCGACGGCGTTCCAAGTTTGACATGTACGCCTCCTCCGCTGGCCTGTCCTCATCGAGGGTTCCGCAGACAAAGTCGGTACTGTCAGGAAGTTCAGGGCCTGGTTGATGGATGTTGACTGGCTTCGATCTCTTGCGCCTGACTGACGGGACTGATGGCCCCTCCGCCCGCTGGCCCTCCGATCGCTCGAACATCTGGAAGCCGTTCTTGCGACTCTCCAGAGACCCAATCGATGATTCAGAAACGGTACGGTGGTTCTTCGGTCGGAGGTGGCCAATGTGGTCGACAGAGGTGGCTGCAGTCGAGGCTCCTGGCGCCCACCAAGCGTAGTCAGACCCAGCGTCGCTCTCATCGTCCGAGACGGCAAAGCCTTCCTCATCATCTGTTTGGAAGCCTTCGTCGGTAACATCGCTGTAAGCATCGCTGTTGTTGTCGTCGTCATCATCGTCATCGTCATCTTCGTCCTCATCATCAGCCACATCGTCATCGTCGTCCTCGTCGTCTTCCAGAGCCTCTTCCTCGACCTCTTCCACCAGTTGGCGGAGGTTGTTCTCAACCCTCAGCGTGTCTCCAACCGTGAGGCGGCTCCGGTGACAAGTCACCTCTTGGGTCCACTCTTCAACCTCCTCTTCTGAGCTCGCAAACTCGTGGAAACGGTAGGCTTCGGTATGGGCGAGTTCCGAGTTCTGGCTTAGACGGCGGGTCCGGTCGATAATAGATACTTTGCGAACGCTGATGGGCGAGTTGTTGCGAACTGTAGAGTCGGAATCGCGGTGAGCCCTTGGAGATGGCTTTGGAGACAACGGCATCCTGCGTGGTGCTGGCGCAGGGCTTGCGGCACGACGAGGCGCTTTTGGCTTCGAAGGGACTTCGATAGAGACTCTGGAAGGACAAGCGAACTTGATGGTGCAAGCACGCTTGGGTGGCTCTTCTGAAGGAGGGGGTGTTGTTGGCTTTGCCGGAGCCTCTACTGGCTTCTTCTCTTCCTTCTTGCCGCCGCATGCAAACATGATGCACCTCTTTCTGCCGAGTGTCGCTTCCACGCCCTGCTCGCCAGCAGGTGCAGCAGCCTTTGGTGGCGCGACATTCTCGTGATCCTGGCCAACAAAGGTAATGCGCTGCTCGGACGGCTTCTTGGTAAATGGTGGCAACATGGTGTGGATCATGGTCGAGGGAAGCGGTGGGCTCGGTGTGCAGGTCCGGGTGCCGGGACTTGTGAAGCCTCCGTCGCTGGTCAGGTCGGCAGTCGAGATGGTGCTGTTACTCCACGTGGAAATGCATGACAAGCCACGAGGCGGGTCCCTGTCGGAGTGTTCGTCAACGGGCGAGCTCGTGTTGGAGGCGGACTGTAGGGCGGACGTCAGGAGCGACGTCTTGCGGTCGATGATTGGTTTCGAGATTTTGGTGAAGGACGACTTGGACGAGTGCTGGATCTTGAGAGGTGCCGGTCTAGGGGTGCGGCCTTGTTCCGGGGGTTCGTCGACGTCGGCCGGTACTTCTTCTTCTGCTGCCATGGTCGGTGGTATTGTGCTGGGGGTCGTGAGGATGGAGCCTGTGCGTGCTGTCCCTGTTCTCCCGACGTGATCGTGCTCGTTCGCCATGTCTGCTGGTCGAGTGCAGTGTGATTATATGCGTGTGTGTTGGTAGGAGGTGCTGCTTTGAGGCTGTCGTCTGGACGCGCTGGCGTCAATTGGAAAGGTGAAGTCGTATATGTACCGGAAGAGTGGAGAGTGGTGAGAGATCTGGCGCAGTGGCGGGAGTGCGCGGACTCGTGGTATTATTGTGTATAGGAATGGTGGTAGTGGTGGTGGAGGTGGAGGTGGGGCCCCAGAGGACGCTTTGTTATAATATGGAGAACAACATGGTGGAAGAAGAAGGCAGTGGAGGTCGGACCGAAGTGTGAGTGAAGTGGCAGCGCTGTTGCGTGTCAGGGCTGTCAAAGCCGGGCAGTCGCACGTGGGGAGGGATACCTGGTGAAGATGATGTAGGATCTTCAGACAGCTGTGGCAACGGCCGCCAGGAGGGTTTGGGGTGATCCTATAGGCGGGCGCGCTGGGGGGTGCGCAACAAGGCCGCTGGGCGACGTGCAGTGCGTGCGTTGGCCGTGGGGCAGTGTATGGAGCAGTCTCGCGATTGTTTGCAGTGCAGTGCTGTGCAGTGCTGGAAAGGCGTGCGCAGTGGCTGCTGCAGCGATGCCTCGAGCAGACGGGCAGAGAGAGAGGGCGAGGAGAGGAATTTGATGTGCCGTGGACGTGTTGGCGCGTTGGGGCAGAGCGAGCGCTGGCCCGGGCTCTTGTACTGACCACCCCACGCCGAGCATGGGCCAATGTAACGCAGCCGTTTTGCAGATTTCAACCCTTTGGCACTCTTTGGCCGCACAGCTATTGAGTCGCTGGCGCAACCACTGGCCAAATTGCACCCCTAGAGCAAAACTCGGCGAGCACCTGTTCTCGGCCTGCAACGTACTGCATAGTCGCTCTCCCTTTCCGACGGGCGCGCTGACAGCGTCCGGCAGCCTGCCCTACTGTGTGTGCTATGTATGGTAGACGCTGCTGGAACAAGTCGAGTCTCCTCATCGCCCTTTGTCAGCATCGTCACTTGGTCGTCGAACCACGCCAGAAGCAGGTTTCCGTCCAGCCTTCTACGCCTGCCTACTACGCAATACCTGTAGACGGTAGTGCGCAATTGCTCATGCGTCGGAACAGAGACCCTGATTTACGCAATGCCGTCGATGGAATCCTTCGACTCTTCCGTCCAACCGCTGCACACCAACATGTCCACGCTAGTGCCATTGCACAGCATACAGCACCTCGGTTTCGAGGCATTTACCGTACAGCACCTCTCATGCATCGCCGAGCACCTCGAGCACACGCATGCAGCACTGCACCGCTACATGTTGTCTTTGATGCGCGAGCTTTGACAGTCTCACTTCTCCTGTCTGTGCTCCTCATCAACCTTTTGAGCCTCACCTTTGCTCGGTCCCCCAACACCATCTCACCGTGTCCCTCGCTGGCCCTCTACACCGCTGCTCACCGCTCTTCTCACTTCTCCAACCTCGTCTCCTGCACTGCTCTTGGTCATCTGATGCCACACCGTTCCGGGACACCTCGCTAGCTGCGGGTTTCCCGTTTCATCTACCCACTCCCACATGCTTCGCTGCGCCATCGCGTGCACCGTCTAGGAACAGGGTCCGCTTCCTCCTCATCTTGTTCGCTGACCTGCACCCACCCTTGTCATCTTGTGTTTATCCCAGAACCGCCAGAGCCGGCGTATTCTCGCTTGAGCGCCTCCACATGTCGCGCATGCGGGGAAGTGCCTGCTCTCACCATAGCATCTAACGCCCTCACGCAGTGTTTCGATTCGACTCTTCGGCGCCGTGTGTCGATTGACTGACTGTGCAGCAGCGCGACTGAAACCTGGGGCGGCGGTACCCCTTCCCCTGGCAGGCAATTGGTGTCCATGTCAAGGCGGGGTACTAGTTCATCTAACCACGAGTACTCTAACCACGAGCAGAACTCGGATGCTGCGGCAGGCCAAACATTCCATCAAGCTTCCTTCCTATGACTGCGGTGGTACCACTCGTTGGTCGTTATCCGATCCAACTGCATGACGTCGCTTTGGTCTTGAGATGCAGCGCTGCACCATCCCCTGCACGGCAGATGATTCTGGCAATCACTGCTACTCCTTGATATCTTTGCAATGGCAGCCAATGTTCCACATCCCACTTCAGAACAAGCACGAAACCTCGCTTCTCTTGGCAGGGTCCATCAACCTACCAGATTAACAGTGCATCAAACTTAGTCCATGACCGATCACCAGCCATGCCTCCCTTCACTGATTGTCACCAACACTACCGTGCTAATCCTCAAGCTTAGAGCCTCCCATCACCACCAACCTGCACAGCACGACTCACTCCCTTCTGATCAACAGACACAGAATCCTGTAATCAAACCTTACCACCCATGCAACCACACCACCACCTCAAGTCACGCACCAACACACACGTTACATCTCCTCACACCCCCTCAGAACTCCCATACTACCATAATACCAATCCACAATTCCTCCTATCCCCCCCGCCGTCGCACAAAGTCCCCAGCCAAGCATTCCCTCCCTCCCGCCGCGCCTGCACAACCGTTATGCAACGCCCTGTCACACCTCCCACAACACCACCCTACCCCATTCTTCCAAGGAGACAAAGGTACAGGAATTCCCCGAACCAACCACATGCCACCTCAGCGCCACACGCTTGTCACTCCGCCAAGCAGCTGCCCAGACTTGATGCTGGGCATTGTGCTGCGCCGCGCAGATCGAGGACGGCTGTGTGTTGTTGCGTGGCTGGGTGGGCGGTGTTGGTGGATTGCGTGGGAGATGGCGTGGTGCTTGCGTTTGCTGTATTTCTGTGTGTGGTATCTGATATAATTGAAGTGAGGGGTGTCTGCTTACTTGCTTGGTTGAGAGTGCTGTGTGGGATTGAGGGAGTGGGTCGCATTTGGTTGAACTGGAAGGGTGAGTATTGTCAAATTAGAGTGATGCAGTAATATGAGCATCTGCGTGAGATCTGAACTTAGTACACGATTTGACATATTCACACATTCGCCACATCATTCATATCTGCTGGTATCATATCCTTCCATAAAAACGCTACCTACACGCACCTAGACTACAACAACAACCCACCAAACAGCGTACAATGGAGCTTTGTTCCTACTAACAGGCCATGCCTCCCAAGAACCCTTGAACGTTTAGCACACTCGGGCAGCGTGACGCTGCTATTACCAGCTTTCTCTATAATGTCTCTATACTTTACAGCTTATCGTGTTCTTGAGCTTGGTTGCTATGGTACTGTACAAGACATGGGATTCTGTCTATTAATATGATAGACAGATGAGTTACTCACCGAACAAAATGGTCAGGTTTATCAAGTCCTAGACTATCCAGCTCACTGACCCCCTCCCCTCCCTTCTTGAGGATTTTCTTCCCTTCCCTGCTAATCTCCACCTTACTCACCATGTTCATCAACACCATTCACATCTTCCATCTCGCCCCAATTTCCTACACGACGAACCCCATCACCAACAATCCCCATATCCATATCCATATCCATCTCTCCCCAATCTCCTACACGACGAACCCCATTACCAACTCCAGGAACCAAATCGTCCCTTTCCCTCTCCCTCTCCTCGATATTATTAATCAACTCCTCCTCCTCCTCCCCTCCTTCAATCAGCTTCACGACTAGCTTCACCACCACCCTAATACGCTGCACGACTTCCTCCTCGTTTCCACGCTCTGCTGCCATCAATGGAGGCTCTGCGTGGTTTTCACCCGGAAAGGGGTGGAGAGGCGGGAAGTGGCGGTTGTGGAGGTGAGGAGGCGTGAGTGCGCGGTGGGGGGTTCGAGGAAGTGCAGATGAGGGCTGGGGACGGAGAGGTGGGTATGGGTAACGGTGTGGATGGGGAGGAGGTTGGGTGGGAGGGTGTGGGTGTGGGTGAGAAGAGGGCTGGGTCTGGTGTTGGAGGTGGCGATTCGTTTCTTTGCGGATGGTTTTGCGGATGGCGTTTTGGAGGGTTGCGGGAGAGGTGGGGTTATGGGTGTGCGTGTAGGGGAGGTGGCCAAGAGGGAAGAGGTCGGACGGGTGGAAGAGGGAGATGAAGAAGAGGGAGAAGAGGAGGAGGGTGAGGGTGGTGAGGGTGGTGAGGATCATGATAAAGCAGGTGTAAGCCGATAGATTGTTATCTGTGAGGTTGGAATGCATTGTTGTGACGATGTTTATGGTATGGTATGTTATGGTAAGTTCGTGCTCTGGAGAGAATATATATCGGTGTTTTGTGAAGGCTGAGAATGTCCACGTAAACAAACTTCCGAGCTGGAAAACACTGCTTGTGAGGGACAAAATTCACTGCCAAATTCACGTCGTCTTGCTCTGCTGTTTCCCTGCACTATCAGGTATGTATTGGTGTTTACTATTCAATGTATAAAGTTTACTATCCAACCAACTGCCTCTCTAGGCTTGCCGTGCTATATCGCTAAGACTAAAGATAAATACAAGAAGCGGTCGCTCAAACTACACATCTACTGTCCGGTGATGACAATGGTCAACTCGTTGACCTGGGAGCAGACAAAGTCGTCGGGTCCGTTACCGCCAGCGTGGCAGTAGGTGGGGACATCGCCAACCGAGTACTTGCCAGCGAAGGGGCTGGTCTGGTGGTAGAGGGCGAGACCGTAGTCGGACTCCTTGCCCTCGACAAGGCCGAAGCGGTAGGAGCTGTTGCCGCATGTGACGACCTCGGAGGGCAGGCTGGGGACGGCGCCAATCTCGCAGGAAATGTCGGTGACGTTGTTGCCGGAGAGCTTGAAGCCGGCGTTCTGGATGCCGTCGTTCTTGCGGAGGTAGAACTCGCTGATGTCGATGTTCTCATAGCTCGATGGGTCAGGAGCAGAGCCGCCGCAGTGGGCTGGGTTGGGGCATCCAGTCGACTGGGGAGCGGGGGCTGCAACGGCGGCAGCGAAGAGAGCAGAGGCGACGGTGAAGAACTGCATTTTGGGTGTGTGGGGGAGTTTGTTGTTTGAGGAGATGGAGTGTTTGCTTGAGTGGATGATGACACACATGGAAAGGGAAACAGCCAGTACTTATACCATATCGAGGACCATGCTCGGTTCTCCTGGAGGACGTCACTTTCTCAACAGCTCGCCGCTTGGCCTCCTTCTCCATCTTTCTTCACGGCCCTACAGGGGTGCAGCCAAGGGGCTTCCATGTTTTTCGCATAGGGCTTCGTATTTTTGGCAACCCCAGTCTTGCTGGTTGAGGTTGAAATGGTGTTTGACTAATCGGTCCTTGATCGTCCAGTCTGAAACAGAAAATCTCAACGTGTGTTGAGCCTCGTGATGATCATAACTTCACGTCTTCAAAGGGGCAAACTTATCGGTGTAATGGAGGATGACTTGAAAGTTTCCGAGGCAGGATATCCAAGGACTGTGTAGCGTGGCAAATTGCATGAAAACACTTACAGGCTGTTGTTTATGCCAATTAATACTGCTAACATTGGAACAGCAAGGCTGGCATGCTTCGTGCAGGGATAGTTGCGGCCCACAGTCCATTTTTGCCGGAATCGTTCGGGCGCCGCCGCACGTCACATTAGGTAAATTGGATATGGCTTGTTGACGCGTTTGCTCCGCGACGATCAATGTACGTGTGTAACCTGCGCGGAGAGTGGCTGTGGAGCAGGGACAGGGCAGATGAAGAACAATGTGTCGCTGACTGTAATGCGTTGGTCTTGAAGGTTGTCAAGACTAAACAGACGAAAACTTCTGTCATGTTTGGTCGCAGTACGACAGTTTGTGAAGTTGGCGACGTCGAAACAAAGTCAACAGCCTCATCTACAAAACCTTGTCGGTGCGCACGTGTGATGTCACGGCTCCACTGCGCAACGGCCTCGTCCCTGAATGGTGCGGCGCGAGAGCTCGTATCGACGAGGTTGGTGCATCGGTCTAAACAGCCCGATAGATATTCATTGTTTGTGGACGTTGAGGCGTTATCTGAGAGTCCTGATCAGATAATGTTTCCTTGGCAACAGCTGGGAGAGGTTCAGGTTCGAGAAACTCACGTCATGCACGTCACGTGGGTTGGTCCGAATCAAGCAGTCAGTACCTTGGCTTTCGTCAACGTTTCTTGCGCAGACACAATGCAAACTTGTATCAACACAAACTCACCTGCTCCTCTTGTAGGAACATATCATGGCGTGCAGACTGGCTATCTCAACCCAAGCTCACCTACCCATCTCAAAAGGACATATAGTATGCAGACTGACAGGGTGAATCCTTTGCGTTTCGGCTACGTACTGTTGCCGAGTCGGCAGCGCAGCAAACTTTCTTTTAGATTCAGCCATTTCTATGTGATTGTCCTTTCGATCACAATAGACACATGCCATATTCGAGGTTTCTCACAATTATGCGACGAGCCAGATGACAACTAAGGTAGCTCGAGCTCGATGCCATGAGCAATACGAAGGACCCAAAACTACAGACCAAGAACAGATGGAGTCTGTTCTGCAAACGGATTATTCAAGAACGAGCGATCCGAGTTGGAAACCCACGACGGGGTTTGCCAGTGAGGGATCTGTTCTAACAGCGTTGAAGGTAAAAATGTGCCGCATCCTGGTGGCGCAGACGTTGACATTGGCACTTACATAGAACGCACATGGAAGAACTGGTGCCAGATCTCCACACACTGAAATCTCCAACTACGAGGTGTACAGATGGCCTGGTCTTCACCTCGATAAGCCTCATGTCCATGCTCATGAGCTCATAAGCTTGCACCGGTTCGGAGATGACAGGGTCAAGCTTCGTTTGGATGGTCTGATTGTGTGTGAGGCCAAAGCATACTTTGTTCGCTCTCTTCCCGTTCAAAGTGTGCGTATCGAAAAACTTCAGCGCGACGGAAACTTCTCAATAGGCATCTGGATACAAACTACACTGACAACCAAGGACGAAACATACAACCTCTGGTTATCTTTACAAGAACCTCACTGTAGTTACAGACGCTTCTTTGAACCTTTCTTGTGGGTCGCTACATTCGGCAAGCATGTCATCGATTACCTTGGTGAATCAAAAGTTCCGGTCGGACTGCAGCACTTTCAGACAGAGTACGTCCAGTGGCTGCTCGAAAGATTTGGGCAACACGATACTTTCCATCAGTGGTTTGCACAAGTCAACCACAACCCTGATATGCGGACGACTTTGAATGCCTGTATTAAGTTTATCTGGAGACAAACTATCGATACAGCAAGCGAACGCTATCTACAGAGCCATCCACTCTGGGCAGACTGTATGCATGGAGGCAACAGAGCAATAGAGGAACAGTCACAGAAAGAACGATACACCACAGTAACACAGCACGTCTACAACTGTTTTCAAGAGGCCGAATTTGTAGATCATTTGAGGAATGTACCGTTCTCGCAAGAGATACAGGAGAAGCACCTCAATAGACAGGCATCATTTGGCTTTGTCAGAGTAGCACCGACACAGCGTTCGGATCCTATCGCTTCTGAAGTTACAGGTAATCTTGAGATAAACGTCGGCGACGTTGTCTCTTTCACACGCAACAGAACAAGGTCCAGGGAAAGCCGTCCTCGAGAGTTGGGTCTTATACAGGCGATTGAAAGCTGCGAGAAATTGGTACAGGGACGACGTGAACGCGTGGAGCGGCTACGCATCTTGCATATTTATCACCCTAAAGACACTGTGATTGGCTCATCGAGGTACCCTGTCCCGAACGAGTTCTTTCTGACGGATCAGTGCAATTGCAATGGCGAAGGGTGGGATGTACACCGAGACGACGTCTGCTGGGTCTACAACGTGGACTGGTCACCTACGATATCCAACACAACAGCAGACATTATCGTTCGCCAGACTTACCTAACTCAACAAAAAGCATTTGTGACTGTCGAAAATAGTCACAAAGTTTGCTCCTGTCGTAAGTCAAATGTGACGAGCATCTATCATCCTGGAGACGCAGTCTATATGAGAGGACAACATTCAGGACTCTCGGAACCTGTCATCGTTCGGTACTTTGATGGAACTACAGGGAAGTATGCTGTCCGATTACTAAAACGACTTCAGGAGGACTTGGAAGATCTAGCACGGCAAATGGGACGGACTGAAATTGCTGACAACGAGCTAATCCTCACCAGTCAAGTAGCCAACATAGCTCCTTCCCAGATTGAGGGAGCTTGCGACATCCGTTTTGTGCCACAAAAGAACGTGCTGGACCAGCAGATTCCGTTCCCATACCGCTGTGGCGGAACTGGAGACCATTGGTTTGTAAGTATGAGACTTTCAGACGATGCCCAACATCTATTCTGGATGGACAGAACACTACTCGCCTTGATGGGACCTTCCGATGATCCCATATTGCAAAAGAAGCTCAGGGGTTTGAGTCTCTTCAGTGGCGGCGGTGGACTCGACCGAGGTCTGGAGGCAGCGGGTGCAGTTGAGATCAAAATTGTAGTGGAGATTGATCCTGCCGCAATTCACACGCAGCGTGCAAACAGTCAGAATCCGGATCGAGTTCGCTTTTACTGTGGATCCGTGAATGACTACCTCAAGGACTCGCTCTTGGAACCTTCTAATGATATTGTCGCAGCTATTGGGGAAGTAGACATTATCCTTGCAGGATGCCCTTGTCAAGGTGCGTTTTTCGTGCACACCAAATCAACGTCTACTTACCACAAACAGGTCTTTCCGCGATACAAAACAACAGACAAAGCGAGCGTTCACTGAAGAACACTTCTCTCGTGACTACATTCTGTTCTTTTGTCGATTTACTCCGACCTGATCGGGGCATTCTGGAGAACGTTGCAGCCATCGGTTTCAACCGAATAGATAGGGGCAAACGTCAGAGGGGAACAGAGGAGAACAGCAACGATACAGAAGAAGACACAGAAGAGCAAAGAACCCAGAACACGCTGTCGCAGATAATCGCTTGCCTCGTCTCTATGGGCTACCAAGTCAATCACTTCGTCATGAACAGCCCAGATTATGGCAGTGTCCAGCGGCGTTCTCGTATGATGATCACAATAGCTGCTCCCGGGTTGAGCCCTATGGAGAAACCGCCACAAACCCATAGACCTCTGGACCACTCATCTAATGGATCATCTCTCGAGCAATACAGCTGTTCGAATGCCCCATTTACACAGCTCGTTGCTGGAGACCGCATCGGAGATCTACCGAACATCGGCAATGGGATCGTTCAGATGTGCGTTCCGTTCCCCGATCATCGTATCGCCTGTTCAACGACCAAAGCAAGCCGTGAAGGACTGAGGCAATTACCCCCAAGAGACGAAGAAGAAAGGCAAAATCAGAGCTCAAGACTGTGTAAGAACAGCCTCATGCCAACAATCCGGACCGATTCGAATCGCCAGAATCCGAAATACGGGCCATCAGTACACTGGGACCAGGATCGAGTTCTCACCATTCAAGAAGCTAGGCGTGCGCAAGGATGGCCCGACGAGGAGGTCATCATTGGCTCTCTCAGAAAGCAATACGAGATAGTTGGCAATGGCGTTGAACGGTCCGTGTCGTACACACTGGGACAATCTCTCCTCCGGAGTGTCTTGAGAGATGTGAAATCACGACGAAGAACTTACGTCCATAACGCTGAAGAGCAAGATGGAGATGAAATGGCGACTAGCTTACAGCACGAAAGGGAGCGCTCATCAACCGTAGACCCGGAACAAATGGAAACAACGCCAGATTCGATATCCACGCAGACGATAAGCAATTCTGGATCGAACAACGAAGTCTCAGCCGTAATAGATACTATGAAAAGAAAGAGGAAAAGAATCAGCAGGAGAGAAGTACAGGCTCTTTGTACGGGTGCCACCAAGCTTCTGCAGAGACGAGCAACGCGCACACCGACAACCCCACCGGGGAAAAGAAGAAGGGATACAAGCAATTAAGAAGTTGTTCTGCTAGGCACTGTCTGCTCTAGTTGATGCAGTACGGGCTGGTCGAGTGACTGCACCATAGATGTTGGGCATAGTATTAATGCGAATGGGTGAAGGGGGAAATGAGACGGGTCATGAGTAGAGTTACCACTACGTTCGTCTCAGAAATTGAGACTGAGACGAGGGTGCTAGCAGTGTTTCTCACCTCAAGAGCATCGAGAGCGACTCCATTCTTTTATCTACCCAAGCTACGATTCTAGTCTGCTGCACCACGGATATGTAAACCATTCCAGGTCGAGAACCAGGCATTTGGTTTCCACAATCACCACGTCATGTGTAGATGACAGACAACCACGATCGCAAGACAATGCACAATAAAAACCACATCACGTTCGTAGTAGTTCAATACAACGCTTTACTATTGTCATCCAGTCTACGAATGAACAGAAGGACATAACCGCTTTTTCCTTTCTCGTCGAGTCGACAACGCGACAGTGGGTATAGAGCACATACAACGCAACACGCCCGCTCAACTCCATCCAATGACACAAATCCAAAAGGTGCTACCAACACCGCTCACCAAACCAAAAGAACGAGTGATAACAGAAAGAGAAAAAAAATGGCTCGCAAACGTCGCTAGTAATGGGCATTCAAAACGCATAGAATTTTCGCAAAATAGACATCCGGCTCTGCTTCGCCACAGGCCCCTGCTGCTGCTGCTGCTGCTTCTTCTTCTTTTCTGCCTCCTCAATCGGCGATGATGATGACGACGACGCGCGAGAGGAAGCTGTAGATGAGGAAATGGTGGTGTGGATCCCGTGGCTTTTGCTCTTGCTCTTACTGCACGACAGGGCACGCGCGATGGGGAGATCGGCGTACGTGAGTGTTGGTTCCGTGGCGTGGGTCAGGGAATGTGAGGGAATGTGTTTGGGTGGGGCGGGGGCTGCGGTGAAGCAGGAGGATTGAGAGAGCGCCGAAGCGATGGTGGGAGTCAAAGATGGAGAGGCTGGTGGGGATAGCGCCATGCCGATTGTGGTGTCTGCGGTTGCGGGGCGGAAGGCTGGGTGGATGTGTGACAGGTCGTGAGGTTGTTGGGGTTCTGGGTCTTGTGGCTCCGAAGTGAAATGGAAGGCTTGCATGTGCGATGTTGGGGGTGAGATGGCGTACTGAGTCTTGACGAGAGACCGTGTACGAGGCGTAGGTACTGGGGTGTTATCGACGGACACGGAGACGAAACCGCCTAGGAGGCCGCTGTCTTCGACGGAAGAGCTGTGGCGTTCTTGGTATTCGCCATCAGCGCTGGACTCGGATGAGATGGCACTCGATTCGCTCCATACTTGACTGCCGTGCGAACTGGTGCTGTCGGAGCGACTCATGTCTGTTTGCTCGTTTATGGCTGCGGCGCCGAAGAAACGCTCAAGGTTAGCTGCGTCCATCAATGGTGTACGGGTTCGTGCGTGGCGGCGGGCTTTTGACAGTGACGATGTCCTTGCTTGTGGGATAGGTGGGGACTGAGGCCTGATCCATGATGTCTCAGGGCCAGCGCCATCAGGTAAGACGGATCTTGAGGAGCGATGTGAATCAGATACCGAAGCGCTTCGTGACAGGTCCTGGGTTGGCGACGAAGTGGTGGTCTCATTCATCCCGTTTCCGTACCCATGGACGATGATCTCGCAGAAATGAGGGGGCTTGAGCTTCAAGCTGTTGCGTCGCGAGCTGCGTCCAGATAGCGAAATCGATCCGAAGGAACGAGTGGGCGGGTATGACATAACGGGAGAAGAAATCCTCAGTGGGGCTGGGACTTCAACAGAATTACGGCGACTCGTTGTTCGTGAAGAGAAGTAATCTTCCCTATGACAATCAGGCTGGATGGACGTATAGTCGGACTGCGAAGTGTTGAGATATTCGTCGATCGCCTGAGGGACATTGACTGCGGGGGTAGCTGAAGGCGTGGATACTTGTGAGCTACCAGGCCATGATGACTGCTCAGCTACCAGACAGCAGAGAGGATAGTCGGCAGTTTCTGTGTCGCGGACCTCCTTAGGAGCCCGTAACGCTGATACTAGGTACTGTAATGTGCCATAGATGAGAAGCCAGCGCACTTTGCGGGCATCAACTACAGTGCATTTTTCGTCTCGTTGGTTAAGCGTCGAACTGTAAGTTCGCTCAAAGTGCATGTACTCTTGAACAATACTCGAGCTAGTGACGGCTGCATCTTGGGTGTTGGTTGCTGCAGCAAGTGCAGCGCTTATCGTCTGCACGTGGTTGACTTTGTTGTGTTGAGTCGCCAGTGTCAGCTGTCGCAGGGCTTTCTGAGACTCCATCTTCTTCGTTGGTTCCGCATAGCTTGGGACCAGCGGCAATGGATGTGGCTGTGCTGTGAACTTGTGTCGCTTGTCAAAGCTGTCAACATTCTGCAGAACGCAGATACCTCCGCTCGCTGGTCCTTGCAGGGCAAAGTCTGCAGTGGAGTTTGTGTCGACGAGAAAGTCGTACAGGTTCTGAAAGTCAAAGTACATAGACTTGTACAGTGCTTTGGGGAATGTGGATCCTCTGGGAGGCGGCCAGTAACCGAATTTCTTGACGTAGAAAGTATGCAAAAAGCGACGGAAGCGATTTAGATGGCTCCTAGCTCCTGGTGTGAGTCCAAGGTATGCAGGTGAGAAATCTTCGTCAAGGAATTTGCTCAAAGCAACAGTCACCTGACCAAGATGGATATCAACTTCGAGAAAGGCACGGGTGATCAGAGCCTTTGTCAGTTTCGATATTGACTAACAAGATGATTAGCGTGGGTAGGAGACAGCGGGCATTGGACGTACTGCATATTCTGGGCTAAGAGACAGACTTTCGTTCATGCCGACGCAGTGAGCAAAAGCATCGATCCATGCGGGCCTCAGCTTGAACGTCTCAGCGTAGAAGAGGCTCGCAAGCGCATAGTCAGTGCACTCAGCGAAGTCGCGATACCCTTGATCCTCGGCATACTGAAGAAAGTCCTGATGGTTGTCGATGACACCAGATCGGAAGAGCTGGAGCCTGTCTTGCAGATCAACAAAAGCTTGGCCCATGTGGTATCCCACCAAGGGTTTGCCGAGCAAGAAAGCGAAGAAGTTCCGGGTTGTGAGATGCCATTTGAAAGAGTCCTGACGGGATGTCTCCTCGGGAACAGGAATGAAAAGGTTGACGATTCCTGGTTCTCGGTTTGGTAGGACCAGTGAGCTAGCCATGCTCATTAGCTGCTGCACTTCGGATCCGTCTCGCGATGCGATCTGTGCATAGCAGACGTTGAGCATAGTGCCACATTTCTTCTGTCGCAGAGCCCTGAATGGGATACAGAAAGATGGGCCGCGACGCGATGCTCCTTGGGCGTAGAGATGAACATAGCAATCACCATCCTCTATCCATAGTTCGCTGTCCTTTTTGATGTTAGTAGGGGAAAAGTCTTGCTATGTTAAAAACATACCCTTCGCAGTCCATCCCAATCACTGACAGTTCGGGTCATTCCCGACCATCGCTGCACCTTCTCGACAGCCATTGGATCCCGTGCAGCGGTCGCACAGCTGGTTGATCGCCTGTTAGGTTTGGAGAAGTTGAAGGTATTTTCTACAGGATGGCCAGCTACACTAGCATTTTCCAGCAGTCCGATCGGCAAGACGTCATCAGCAATGAGGCTCGGGCGCCGTCGTGAAGGTTGAGTGTCCCGCGGGGATGGCGCTGTTTTACCTGACGTAGTCGTAGTAGAGGTGGCTCCTGGAATCTGGGGACGGGTAGTGTCCTTCGCACAAGGGCTATTTGATCGACTTAAAGACTGGCAGCGGCCGTGGATCGAGATTAGCGACCCAACTGGCGATTCAGTCGAGGCCATGGCGTTTAAGTAGAATGTGTAAGGCCTACAAATCGATACGCTCTACCAGCAGGGATAAAGGAGAACTTGTGACATTGGGTTACCTAGCTTACGGGCTGACAGTGGGACAGCGAAGCTTTGTACAACCGCCGTGCCCAGGACCCCAGCTCACTACATATACAGGCCAGGCAGGATAGATACAGCATAAGTGCTAGCGCTGGCTGTTCTCTGGCGAGGCTGCATCTTGAACAACCAGGGCCAGCGAATGCCTACGCTGATCTTCGCCAGACTGAGGGAACCAGGCGAGTCGGAGACTTGTGGCTTGCGCTCGCCCGCTCCGGGGCTCTGGGCCTCGCTCAGCTGTCAAGAGGCTAGCTGGATCGTGCACGCAGCCCGCAGTGGTAGAGGCCGCGGTCCACAGATTGACTGGTGTATCCAGCGTTCATTCTCTATGCTGATGTGCTTCATGCGGTGCTTGATGATGTTGACGTGACTCTGAGAGATACTGTTAGTGCTTCATGGCAAGATAAGCTACGTGTAGCGTAGAGCCTCGTCATGGATGACAACAATGATTTGAGAAAATCGGCGTTAAAAAGATCCCGCTTGCAGATCCGGGATCACCGCTAGACAAGGGTCCAAGGCACGCTCTTTGTGAGTATGAGCTCGGCGTCCTCACAGACCATCAAAGAACCTCAGCTCAGCTTCTAGTTTCCACTCATTCCGTTCATCTTAAACGAGCAATGATTGAGACCACTCAGTCCCAGCATGGCAATGAATGCTCGCTGCCGGCTCTCAGAAACCCCAGATGGTGACCACATGATCCGTGCGTGATTTAGTGGGGCCGCGATTGCAAATCTCTCGGCTCTCCGCCTTCGACATTCACATCATGCACCACGACACTATCCACCACAGTATCTGTCTATCTGCAACTCTGGTTCATATCGCCGTTGTGGACGTTGTCGTCGACGTAGTATCCACATTTCGTATCGAGCTAACTAACAGATTATACACTGCAGCCTCGCAGCCTCACCAAGCCATCCAAGACCTGTGTGCTGTATGCGTCGTTCCTTCTCAATCTCAAATCTCAGCAGCGAAAGAACACAGCATGTGTTTGGGCGTCAGCACATCTGCAACTGACCTCGAAGCAGCACGCCATCTACCAGAGCCAATCACCCATGTGAAAGCTGCAGTCCACTCGGCCCAAATGTAGTCTTCCCCGTCAGTCTTATCCGTACAACCCACGTCCTGACGCAAGAGAAAGCTGCCGCTGCACGACCACGCCTCCCTGCACCTCGCATCGGCGACTCAACCGAACGCGCAATCCAGGACGCAAGCGTCCAAACATTACTTTGTGCCTTCTAACCATCATCACTTTTTGTAATCTGGAATGACAGCTTCCGTAGCCGTACACCGTGTCCCAACACCCCGGCTGACAGTTTCCTCAACGTGAGTATTGTGTAACGACACCACGTCTCTGAAGGGAACACAGACCCGCCAACTAGAATACTCCGAAACTCGCGGCACAGGAAAGCCCTCCCACAAGCCCGCATATGCAGATGAAAACAATTTTCCGAATCTTTTGTTGCAGAAGCTGTAATCGAGATTAGGAGATCCACAAGTCTGCATTGGGAGGATGTTGTGCTGGGAGGATTTTCTTGGATCTAGTGGTGGTGTACGTATTACACTGCGAGTAGAGGTGTTGGCTTTTAGTGGTGATTTATTAGAGACGGTGAGAGGATGGTACGACGATAAGTAAAATCTCGTGCAACACGTGAACTGCAGATTATCATGACGTTTCCTTGCTACTTCGTTGGAGCGTCAGCTTTGCCAATAGAAATATTAGTATATTCTTCCCGTCCCAAATTCATGTGTTTGTCTTGCACGAACTGGCATATACCAACATTGTAGTGTCTTAGCAGCGCAAGATACAAGCATTGTGGCCTGACTGTGAGTAAGACCTCGGTCTCAGGTAGGAGTAAGTGAAGTCGCACCGAACGCGTGAAGGAAGCAGTATCAATTAGTTGTTGGCGTGGCTACCTGCTTATAATTAACATACGAGGTGTCTGGAGAGTAACAGCCACAGCTTCATCTGTTCTATTCCTGGTTCTCGCTGAGCAATGTATAGAAAGTGAGAAAAGGTCCAACCAACTACCTACAATCCTCACAAATGGTCCCATCCGGGTTCCTCTTCAGCTCCGCCCCACCATCTACACTTGAATCTGCTACACTGCCCTCCTCAGGTTTCTCCTCCTTCTTTCCTTCATTCTCCTTTTCCTCCCTAGTAACCTCTTCACTCACCCCCTCCTTCTCCTCTCCCTGCCCGTCTTGCTTGACCGCCTCCTTCTTCTTCCCCCCAACATCACTATGCCCCAGATCCTTCTTAGGATCAATCCGATCTCTCACCTTCTGCTTCAGGACTTTAGTCTCTGGGAATCCACCCTCAGTTTTGCGGTCCCAGAGGAGTATTTTTTCGGGCTGGGCCGAGGTGGATGAAGGGGGAATGTAGGTCTGTGGTTGTTTAGTATCATACAACAGGGCTTGGCTAGGTTGAGGTTGAGGAGACGAAGATAAAACTGCGAGTCAAGAGACGTACCAACTCGACTTGGAAAAGCCCACTAGTGGCGGGGATGAGTGCTATTTCACCAATCTGCAGACCGAATGTTGAGAGGAGTTCTTGGCCGAACTGGTGGGGTGTGTTAGTTTCGTTCTAACTAGTTCACAGCTTACAACAGCAATATCGGATACGTACGTATGCGGCGCGCAGCATCCAGCGGCATTGCGTGCAGTATGTGATTGCGACGCGGGGGAGAGCGACGGGGGCGGTTTGGGGCGTGGCCATGGTCGTGATTGGTTGGTTGGTGAGTGGGTGAGTTAGTGTAGATGGATGGGTGTACTATAGAGAAGAGGAGGCCGAGGTCGGCTTATCGATAGGTTGCGTCATTGGTTAGAGACTACGGTGGTTGTGGAGCGATGCTTTGAGGATGATTCTAGGTCGTTCACGTTGCGATCGGGGTGCTGCGAGTGTAACTCTGAGGCTGTTGCGACTTGACCAGAAGAATATCACTTTACAGTCGTTGGACTTAGTATGGGGTGCTAGCGTATAGTGGTGAACATCTAGGCGTTCACAGTGAAGCTGGCGCTGTAGTGCATAATTGTTCTTGGGGCCACTATGCAATAGAGCATCCACCCTGATGGTCATGACAGTTGGGCAGGAACGATATCAGCACAGAGACATTAAATGAAGGTGGTCGATGCGCGTGATTGGCTAGCCTAATTCACACCTCGGCGCCCATTGGCGCAACAGCTGTAATTAATGCTCGGCAGTTCCGCATGAACCTGTGGGCTCGAGGGTCGCAATATACGCCAGGGTGTCCTGTTTGTTGGTGGGATGACCCTGAGCAGCGGACGCGGTGCAGTGTTTCTTTGATGTGTGTGAGGTGTGAGGGGTCATCTTGAAGGGTAAGGGGATTTTTTTTTGTTGTGCGTAGTCATGTAAACAAACAGAGCCAGTATCCGGGGTAGCTCGAGAGCCACCTGGTCGCCGGCCGCCGCGCAGATTGGTGGCAGAGCGACTGGAGATGTGTTCAGATGTTTCAGGCTGTGCGATGCGATGCACGGAGATCATAATTCGGGCACAAGCTCCTCAGACAGCAGACGTGAGTAATTACTGCCTGGTACGTCACGGCGAGTTAGCGTTGCTACGGAAGAGAGGCCGCGCCAGGGAGACAGACTTCAACGACTCGACTCGACTCCTTTTCCACAGCCAGCGTGTTGTATCTGTCCAGAGTCCACAGTCGCCTGGGTCCACCCATTGCCGCGCTATTCGCATCGTCTCCCGAGCAATCGTTGTAAGTGATGCACTCTGCTGAAACCCTTGTTCCCTGAGCTCCGTGACCACAACCGGCGCACACACCACATCATCTCACACGCCGTTTCAACCACCAGCACCGTGAGCGGCCACTCGTCCTCTCCACCCGCACTCATTCCCCCTCGCAGACGCACCGCTGACGCCCGTTCGCTGCACCGCAGACATGAGTTCCGGTGTGCGCAACCTCCGCGCCATGTTCGAGCAGAACAACGCAGCTTCTGCTTCTCCTGAACCCCGCGGCCGCTCGCCAGGAAGCTCTTCGGCCGCCGACGACTCCAGCCGCCCGACCAGCAAAGTGCGCGCCTCGTTCGTCTCGGTCGAGCACACGATCCCCCACGCCAGCGATTTTGGCGCCAACAAGGGCACCCCGTCCAACAGCACCGCCGCCCACCGCCGCGAGAGCTTCAGCATCAGCGAGGACACTGGGGGAGAGGTTGCCGACCTGAAGCGGATAATCAGCGAGGAGAAGGAGGAGCGCAGGAAGAGCGTCGCCATCATCGATCCTGTCCCAGAGCAGGCAGTAGCCTCGCGAGAATCCTCCGCCGGCCCACCGCCCATTCGCAACGAGCCCGAGGGCGACATGGTGAACCTAGGCGCCATCATGAAGGGCTCCGACTTCCCTGAGACTGCAGCCGACACAGGAGCCGGTGCGCTGCAGCCAGAGGAAACACCAGCACCAACACCAGCACCAGCCCCTGAGCTCGCCTCGGTCAAGGAGGAGCCCGTCCAGGAGGAGGCTGTCATCGAGGAAGAGCCAGTTGAGGAAGAGCCTCTGAAAGAGGAGCCGACTCCAGCGCCGGTTGAAGAGACTCCAGCTGAAAACCCGGACAAGGCCGTCACGGGCGCCCAAGAGGAGGTGTCGCTGAAGCCAGCGGACCCCACTGATGCTTCTGCTGTCGCGGGCGGCAAGGCCCTGCCCTCACCAGCCGAGGAGCTGCAGCCTGCGAGCACCGAGACAGCACCAGCTGCCCCAATTGAGCCCGCTGAGCCTGCAGCCGAGACACCAAAGCCTGCTGCGAGCAGCGCCAAGCTCAATGGCACGCCCACAACAAAGGGTAAGCTCGACGTCAAGAAGCCTGCAGCCATCTCTACCACCAAAGCTTCAGCGTCCAAGGGTACTCCCGCCAAGAGCCCCCTGCCCAAGACTGCACCGAAAACGCCCACGACACCAAAGCACTCAGCTGCCGCACCTGTCTCAAAGCCTGCTGCAACATCTAGGCCTGCTGCCGCCGCCGCCGCTAAGCCTGCAGTGAAGCGAGCAGCCTCGCGAGAGCCACCCAAAGCCGCTGCGCCAAAGCCCAAGACTAGCCACACATCTCTGAGAGCGTCAACTGCAACAGCACCTACTGCCAGCGCAAAAGCAAAAGCGTCTGCCACTGAAACTAAGAAGCCTACAGCAACCAAGCCAAGGTAAGTGCTGTAGAGTTCAAGAGCGTTCTTGTACTAACCCACCCTCTGCAGGGATCCCACCACTACATCTCCAACTGGATTCAAGAAGCCAAAGCCAAGATCGCCCACTCGTCCCGTGGGCCTTCCGTCGCGTCTCACTGCTCCGACGGCAGCATCCGCCGCGAAGTTGCAGGGAGAGGAAGCACAGAAGACCACTCGTAAGCCCGCCACCGCCACCACCACCACGACCCGCCCTGCGCCAAAGCCTGCGGCCACACGGCCTCCTCGGGCTTCGGTTGCACCAAGTGCCAGCACAACCAAGCGACCTGAATCACGCACTTCTACAGCAGGCGCCGGACCTAGCTTCTTTGAGCGTATGATGCGTCCCACTGCAGCCAGCGCGAGCAAAGTGCACGAGAAGCCCACCTCCCCACCCAGGAAGGCGCCAGCCAAGTCGTCCATTCTGCAAAAGGGCAAGAAGAAGGTGGAAGAGGTCGCTAGCAAGGCAAAGGAGGCGGTGACATCGAACGACCATACCGATGAGCCCGCAAAGACCGAGACTACCAATGGCACCAGCGCTCAGCACGAGGACGAGGAGAAGCCTGTTGCTGAACCTGTCTCAGAGCCTGTTGTCGAGAAGGCTGACGAGACTGAGCCCGCCAAAGCCGAAACTCGTGTCCCAGAGGGCGAGTCGTCAGCTATGGAGCTGCAGACTCCCCATTTGCAGGGCGAAGCTGTCCGCTAGTCGCACTGTGTGCCTCGCAAAGGAGCAGTTTCTTGGTTGCATGGTAGTATTGTTGCATGTCACACATGGCTCGTACTCATCACTTTCTTTCTATACCAGCATTTTCAGGAGCGTGTATTCGGCGGAGCTTCATATCCATTGGCGGTGTTTTTGATTTTCACAGAATTTGTTGTAGTGGTCGGTCGGGTCTGGATATACGCATATGCGGAGACGGGGCAATTTGTACTGGAAATTCTGACAAGGGCGCTGGTGGCACTACGGATATTGGAAACACGACGTCTCTGAAGGAGGCTCTATCTGTAAAATAGCAATCAATGCATCCTCACTCAGAAATGCCGTCTCGACAGCAGCGTGCAGGGCGATGCGGAGCTAGCGGCGGCGGCGCGCGGTCAGGTGATGCGGACATCCGAAACTTTTCGTTGGACGGCAAACCCCAGACTGGAGCAACAGTAGACCGTAGCGTCGTCCCTTCACTTTTTCCTCTTCTTGCTGTGTTTCGTACTGTTCAAGATGAGGGTCCAGTCTCTCATCAGAGCGCAATCGCTCGCTACCAGCGGTCTCCGTACTGCAGCTCGCACAGCTTCGCGGACCCCTTCGCGATGCGCTCTGTCGACCGCCGCCGCCACGCGCACCCCCTTCACCAGCGGATTGAAGACGGACACATGGATCAATAGCCAGCCGAAGCGATGGGCGTCTGTAGCAGCAGAGGTGTAAGTGCAGTTGCAATTGCAATTGCAATTCCTGTTCCTGACACGTTCATCTACTATGGCAACGAGCTAACTTTCGCCTCAGCCTGGCCAAGGCAAAGGATGACCCTTCGACACTGACACAGGACGACATCGTCGCCAACCTCGACCCCGTCGAATGGGAACGTCTGTCTCGAGTCCGCAACATCGGTATCGCAGCCCACATCGACTCCGGCAAGACCACCGTCACCGAGCGCGTTCTCTTCTACACCGGCCGAATCAACGCCATCCACGAAGTCCGTGGCAAAGATGCAGTCGGTGCCAAGATGGACTCTATGGATCTCGAGCGCGAGAAGGGTATCACAATCCAGTCTGCTGCGACTTTCTGTGACTGGGTGAAGAAGGACGACGAGGGCAAGGACGAGAAGTACCACGTCAACCTGATTGACACCCCTGGGCATATCGATTTCACCATCGAGGTCGAGCGTGCGCTGCGTGTACTTGATGGAGCTGTCATGATTCTCTGCGCCGTTAGCGGTGTCCAGAGTCAGACCATCACAGTCGACAGGCAGATGAAGCGTTACAACATCCCCAGGTTGTCCTTTGTCAATAAGATGGACCGTATGGGCTCCAATCCTTGGAAGGCTGTCGAGCAGATCAACAAGAAGCTGCGAATCGCCGCTGCCGCCATCCAGGTCCCCATTGGGCGCGAAGACAACTTCTTGGGTGTCGTTGATCTCATCAAGATGCAGGCCATCTACAACGAGGGCTCCAAGGGAGAGCACATCAGAGTCACCGACGAGATCCCAGCGGATCTGGTCGATCTGTGCAAGGAGAAGAGGGCCACGCTTATCGAGACACTCGCCGACGTTGACGACGAGATTGCTGAGATCTTCCTCATGGAGGAGACGCCCACAATCCCCCAGATCAAGGCTGCCATCCGCCGCGCTACCATCTCGCTCAAGTTCACACCCGTCCTGATGGGCTCTGCGCTTGCCGACAAGTCCGTCCAGCCTATGCTCGACGCCGTATGCGACTACCTACCCAACCCCTCCGAGGTCGAGAACATGGCGCTGGACAAGAAGAGGGCAGAGGCACCGGTCAAGCTGGTCTCATACAACTCACTGCCGTTTGTCGGTCTCGCCTTCAAGCTCGAAGAGAGCAACTTTGGTCAGTTGACCTACATCCGTGTCTACCAGGGTACCCTGAGGAAGGGCATGAACGTGTTCAATGCGAGGTCCGACAAGAAGGTCAAGATCCCCAAGATCGTTCGCATGCACTCAAACGACATGGAGGAAGTCCAGGAGATTGGCGCTGGAGAAATCTGCGCCGTGTTTGGTGTCGACTGCGCGTCTGGTGACACTTTCACCGACGGCGGTCTTGGTTACACCATGGTAAGTGGTAATCTGCACGCGAAGCAACAACAACACTAACACTTGACAGACCTCCATGTTCGTCCCCGAGCCCGTCATCTCCTTGTCGATCAAGCCCAAGCACACCAAAGATACCCCCAACTTCAGTAAAGCCATGAACCGCTTCACCCGTGAAGATCCCACATTCCGCATTCACGTCGACGCTGAGTCCCAGGAGACCGTCATCTCCGGTATGGGTGAGTTGCATCTCGACATCTACGTCGAACGCCTCCGCCGTGAGTATCGAGTCGACTGCGAGACTGGTCAGCCCCAGGTCGCCTACCGTGAGACGCTCACCCAGCGCGTCAAATTTGACCACACACTCAGGAAGCAGTCTGGTGGTTCTGGAGATTTCGCCCGTATCATCGGTTGGATGGAACCCAGTGAAGCGCTCGCCGAGAACAAGTTCATAACCGATGTCACTGGTGACAACCTTTCCGAGAAGTTCCTGTACGCTTGCGAAAAGGGTTTCATCGCTTCCACGATAAAGGGCCCCCTCCTTGGTCATCGCGTGCTCGGCACAACCATGGTCATCAACGATGGTGCTACTCACGCAGTCGATTCCAGCGAAATGGCTTTCAAGAACGCAACTGCTCAGGCCTTCCGCAAGGCCTTCGCACAAGGTAGCCCCCAGGTCCTTGAGCCGCTAATGAAGACAACCATCACTGCGCCCAGCGAGTTCCAGGGTTCTGTCATCGGTCTTCTGAACAAGCGCAACGCCGTCATTATCGATACTGAAGTCGGCCCTGAGGATTTCACAGTCTACGCCGACTGCAGTCTGAACAGCATGTTTGGCTTCAGCAGTCTGCTCCGCGCCAGCACCCAGGGTAAGGGCGAGTTCAGCATGGAGTTTAGCCACTACAGCCCCGCGCCGATGCAGCTGCAAAAGGAGCTGATCGCCAAGTACGAGAAGGAGAGGAAGGACAAGGAGTAGAGGACGATTTACTGAAGAACTCGAAGTAATGAAGTGGAGGCAGCGACTCGGATTCTTGTTACACTATATTACCCCCCGGATAAGTACTGGGGCCATAGGGCTTGCATATAGACTTCCTTCTAGAAACGGATGTCTGGGCGCAATTTTTTTCGGCGGTTGTAGATTAGCTTGTACATGTATGTATGTATATGTGTGTGTATTGTATGAACAAAAATCGCATGATATCCTCTCACCTAATAAACTTTGCATGAGCGCTGGTAGCGTTGTGATTATATTACTACACGAGCACTATTCGTACCTACTATACAGCCATTATCTGCGTTTTACTTACACTTACTTTTTACACGATTCAGCGTCCAGTTTACTCTCATCTTAGTCATCCACCCACCATCCCATCGGTGTCTTCCGCCTCGCACTAACCCCAAACAAGCACCCTTACGCCTATCTCTCACTACCTTCCATCTCGACCATCTCTATCCCATACCATACCATTTCATCTCCCATCCCCTCCCATTTTTCTCTTTTCCCTTTTCCCCCTCCCTCCATCTCGATACCACACGACACCGTCTCCACCAGCCTCGTCTTCGTCCAGATACTTGTCCTGGATATTTACACCAGAAACTCAGTAACAATAATGCCGTTTCTAAACCCTCTGCTGGTAAGAGCTTACTGGCTCTTTGCTAGCTTGGGGATTCTTTGGGCGGTGTTTTTGGGCGGGTTGACGAATTCGAAGGTGCAGCGGTAGTGAGTGTTGACTATCCCTTTTTTGTTTTTTTTTGGGAGGAGGGATTTGATTATGGGGGTTGTTGGAAGAGGAAGGATATGCGTGCTAACAACAGGATTTAATAGTGCGCTCTATGCTCATAAATTCAATACGAATTTTTGGCACAATGTGTCGAATCCTGAGGAATTTGGGTTTGCTAGTAAGTTCCTTGTCCTTGTTTAAGAAGTGGGATTTCAGGGTTGTTGTTTTCTTTGAGGTTTGGTACAAGGGCTAACGATATCTTCTTTTCGCTATGAAGAGGGACAAGTGCAGCCGTTTTGGCTGGATACGACGGATGGTGAGAAGCTCTTTTGCTGGCATGTGTTGCCGCTCGATGTGTATCTGCGGAATGAGAATGAGCTGGTGATGGGGACGACGACGGGAGAGGTAGTGGAGGGGTTGAAGGGGTCGATGGGGGAGAAGCTATTGAGGGGGGATGGAGAGGCGAGGGTCGTGGTGAACTTTCATGGGGTGAGTATCTTTCATTTTTCAGTCCCTTTGCGGTTCTTCATCGACATGCAGTCGCAAATCTTCCACTTCCAAACACAGTACTAACTCAAGCAGAACGCAGGTCACCTGGCCCAAGGCTGGCGCCCATCAACCTACCGTTCCATCTCTGGCATCCCTCACACCCACCTCCTGACATGTGACTACCGCGGATTCGGCCTTTCCACTCTCAACAACGCACCCCACGTCCCCACGGAATCTGGCCTAATCACCGACGCAGTCTCCCTCCTATCCTACATCGAAACCGACCTCGCCCACCCAACAACCCGCACCGTGCTCCTCGGCCAAAGCCTAGGCACAGCCGTAACCGCCGCATCAGCCCTCTACTTCGCAGACCCCTCATCCCCCCACCTACCCACCGACCTCACCCACATCTCGCCACTCCCAAAATCCCACTCGGGATTCGCAGGCATCATCCTCGTGGCCCCCTTCCGCGATCTCGCCACACTACTCGAAACGTACAGAATCGGCGGTTGGATCCCCATCCTCCGCCCCCTGCGCGCATACACGCGCATCGCCAACTTCCTCCTCTCGCGCATCGTAGACCACTGGCCCACACTACCGCGTCTGCGCTCTCTACTCTCCCTAACCGCAGCGTCCAAGACGCCCATCCGCCTTACGCTGCTCCATGCGCGCAACGACCAGGATATCGATTTCCGCCAATCCGAAGCGCTGTTTCAGCCACTGCAGTCTACGATGCTGGGCGAGGAGGGGGTGTCTGCGCGGGAAGAGCGGAGGAGCATTCATGGTGGGGATAGGGTGAAGCGCGGAGCTTTTGCGTATAAGAAGGTCGAGGATGCGAGGGGGGAGAGAGTGTGTGAGTTGGAGGTTGTGCGGTTTGGGGGCCATAATGAGGTTGTGGGGTGGACGCAGGTTAGTCTTGCGGTCAGGAGGGCGTTTGAGGCTGTTGAGAGTAGGGCAGAGAGGATTGTGGGGTTGGATGTTGAGTAGTGAGTGTATGTATGTCTCCACTGTACTATATTGCGTAACTTTATTTAAAACAAACCTGATAGTTATACATGTTCTCAACAACACACCTCTCCAAACGAAACTATCACATGCAGTCACCTGACCTGACCTGACCTGCCCTGCCCTACTCCTCACCCTAGCGTCTCTACCATCAACGCCACAACCACCCTAACCCTGCACCCCTCTATCTCTGAGCTGAAGTCTAACCCACCTAGTAGATACTGCTTATCACAGTTCCTCTCTACAACTTCCAACCTCCAACCCCCCTTTCCCCTCTTCTCTCTCCATCTCCCCAAACACGCAACTCAACCCATCACAATGCCCACAATCCTCTTCATAGGCCTCAGCGCCACCGACCCCTCCATCACGCTTCCCCCCAGCGTCTCCGTCCCCACTCTCAGCGCCGCGATCCAGAAAGGCGCCGATGATTTGACGGGAGCGGGGTATACTGTGAATTTGTTCCTGCCGCCGCTGATGGGGGGGATTGAGGATCAAAGCTGTAGATTTTTGTAAATGTTGCTGGGTACTTGTTACTACATATCATCGATTGCTAACGACTGTCTGTGGGAGATATAGGTAGGCGTCAGGATGCTACCACAACACACGCCATATTTCGAGGCCGTGGTCAACACGTGTTTGAAGTACAACCCGGGACAGAGGTTCGCATTCAATGCGTCGTTGGAGAGTACGTTGGAGGCTGCGCAGAGGGCGTTGCCGTTGTGATTTGGATTGGCGGAGATTGGTGTTTGCGGGTGCGAAAGACATGGCTTGGGAGTAGAACGTATGTTGTGTTTTGGTGAATTCAAGCTGCTTGATGCCTGCAGTTCAATACATGGATGGCGCGTTGTGGTTGTGAGTGGGTGTTCGATGTCATGGAGAAGATGGCTGATATAATGTCCAAGACCATTGAGGTTAGTTATGACATGAGCTAAGTCAGCTATACGTTGGCCCGTGTCTCTTCAGATTATCGCGCATGCTCATTGAATGTCCAGTTTGGCCGTTGCTTCTAAAAGAGTTTAGAACACCTACATGGTTCCCTTCACATTGGCGTTGATGCTGCTCACTATCAGCATGAACATGCCTTCAAACTACGTACGTAGCGCGACGCTGTTGACAGATCCAGGCGCGCATGTCGAAGTCTAACCAGGCTTAATGATAGGCGTTGTCCTTAAATGGCAATACTGTTGAGTAGGCTACAGATGATTTCAGCTTACCAACTCTGTCGTCAGACACGCCTACAACAGATATATAAGCCCGCGGTCTCTTCAACAAGCAAGTGCACAACTCTACTCTGTTCACAACCAACACATCACTAGCTGCAGTAACATCTCGGAGAGGGCTCCGACCAATTTGATGCAACAGTCTGGGGTGGCCAAGGATCCAGAATGTAACTGTTCGACGACTTTGTCCTACCAAGGACGTCCGAAAAACCAAGATGGATGGAATTGTTCACGGTTGGTGGCGAAGGGGGGCAATCAAGGGTGGCTGTTAGAGACTGGCCCAAGGGTCAGGCAGATATGAAAGTTTTGCAGGGCGAGGACATTGAGCATGACGTTATCCATGCGTTCGTACCAGACGGGAAAATGGTCCAGAACGAGTACGTTTCTTCCATGACTTGTCAGATGGTGGTCGATATAGTCCAGGATGGGGCACCGTGCGACACTTCAGGCTATGGTGCCCCGCAGTCCAGGAACGCGAAGCGCGGGAAGCCAGAACATGGACCTTAGGAGAATCGATAAGGCCCTGGTGTGAAAAGCTGCCTCGCAGCTTGTAGCTCTTACTGGCGGGCAGGGACGGCTCCAGGCCTGTCCAAGCATATTGTTGATGTCTTGCATAAGAGTGGCTGCTGCGTGCTGACGAGATTTTATTGAAAGGCGTGGAGGGCATGAGAAAGGAACGCAATTGGTAGGTGTTGAGAGATGAGTTTCTGCGCACCAGCAGCGTGGTGTTGTGAAGGGGTGCACGCTGAGAAAAGGACCACAGTCCAGATTGGAACCAATGGTTGGTCGACTAGAGTGACGAGCGCTGGCGTTGCTCAAGTCAAACCATCCAGAAATGTCCGGCGCGAGCAGAACCTAACTTCTATTCGTGTCTGACATGGTCAGCTAGCAAGAGCATTGAATTGAGGGATGGCGCTGGTGTTTATTGAATTTGGGCTTGGCAGGCCAGCAACATTCCAGCAGTGCACGTGTCTGTTCCGCCTCCCAGTTGTTGCACTATCGAGTGACATTTGACCTGTCTGTGGGCCGAGTCCTGCGGTTTCTCTTGCGATGCCAGGTCGCTGACACACCAGCAGAAAGTTGATGCTCGTGTAGCGCGCGTGTGGGAACGCGAAATCCTTCCCTGTGCTCAGCGGAGGCCAGCCCGGCGATGGAGGTGCATTGCGTACCTTTCAACGGGCCGCTAGACTATCGAAGACGCTCTGCACGACAACAGATGGAGCAACGGCGCCGTGCAGGGCTGCAGGTTCTGACAAGCTGGCGCCGTCTCTGGCCTCATGGAGCTCGCCCAGGGGCAGCCATTCCCACTTAGCGACTCAATGCGGCAAGGGCATATTGACTTGCCTAAACGAATTACCCGTCCGCCTATCAGCGGCACTCGATCCGACACATTAGGACGAGGAGCCGACTTGCAGACCAGCAGCCAGCCGAGCAGTGGGATCTGTTTGCAAGGAGGCGGCGCGTGGCTTTATTAACATGTCTGCTGGCTAGCATTGGTGGCTTGATGGCTGCTTGCAAGCTCCATGGCAATATTCAACATAAGGCCAGCTGCTCCCATTGTAGCACAAACTCTCGAGCCTGATAATCAAACGAAGAACACCGGGGGAACAATCCTACTCACCTTTCCAGACGCCGATCGACACTGACCGGCAAGCGGTTCTCTCTTCTATTTGGACAGTCTGCCGTCGCCTACGTGCCTACGCCGCCGCACGTTCCTGGATCCGCAAACCACCACCATTTTCCACCATCCGGAGCATTTCAGGCCGCCCGTCGGCAGGGTCCTTTGACAGCTCGTCACAGCAGCCAGTCCAGCGTGTGCGTGCACTACCACTATACACTATCTGATCTTTCACATCGGACGGCCATGCTCTGCAAGATCCTGAGGCAGCATCGTCGTGATCAATAATAGCAGCGTCTCTTTGTTGACGAAACATAAATTATGGAGTCCCAGCCATTCGCGGAACGCGAGTCACCAATCATGCACCGTGCCCCATTGTCGCACCATCCAGTACGGAAGAGGATGCACGCGAATAGATTGCGCCGCGGCATCCTCTCCTTATATACGAACAGGACATCGCCATCCACGTTCCTCTCATTGCTCGTTGTACTGTTGTTCTGGACTACCTTGCTCGGCGCCGTTTCCGCTGCAGAACCACATGGTGATCGACTGTCTATCGTCGACGACGGTCTAGTGTGGAAAGGATCGTCATTGTACCTCGACACTCGCCCTGCGCCAATAATCCCGCTGTTGATGCCTCCCGTACCAGTAATCAACGATGCCTCCAAGACGCTATCCGCACCACCGTCTAAACGATCCCTCGCGACGGCTTCAGGCAGCTCTACGGCCGACTTCGTGGTACCCAAGCCTTTCGACACGGGCCTGTCAAACAACTTTACGAGCACATGCGCGAGTTATTTGAGTCAGTTGCTGAAGAGCGATGCATTCAACAAATGTCACCCGTTCTCGTTGCTGCTACAGGTTCGTCTTACTTGTTCAAAGCAGCAGTTATTGTTATACTAACTTCAAGCAGACGTCTAGCAGTTTTTTCGACGCATCAAAGTCCTTCTTTCGCATCACGCAAACCCTTGAAGCGACGTGTGCCGTCAACGAAACTCAGTGCACAGCGACTTTGAACGGCTTTGCCAGAGAGCTATTGTTAGACACGGCATGTAAAACAGATTACAACAACGACAACCCAATCGTGCTACAAGCATACAACGGGCTTGTCGCATACAAGCCGTCATACCAAGCGAGCTGCCTGCGCGACGATGACGGAAACTACTGTAAGTCGCGTAATGCTCCAAAGAAAAACCCCCAACTGACTTGAAGATACAGGCTTTGCAAATGCAGTGAGCAACACATCGTCGACAACGGATAGCTATCCATTCTATCTACCAATCGGCCAGGAACTTCCAGGAGGCTCGCGACCCACCTGCAATTCGTGTCTGCAAGACACCATGGCCATTTACGCCAATTTCGCGAACAACGCTACACAACCGCTCAGCAAAACATACACCTCCGCTGCGCAACAGCTATCCATATCCTGCGGATCGAAGTTTGTGAACATCACCGCTGCTCCGTTAAAGGGCGCAGCCACACCAACCGCGAGTGCGTCGTTCACACCGACAATCGCCCTAATTCTAATGTTTTTCCTCTATTTCTTCCAATAATGTGGCAACCTATGCCTCGGTCTCAACATTCTTGTACCTACTTTGTCATGGACTTTACGAATGGCTACGGCCTTCACTCATTAGCGACGGCGCATGGGCTTGCCTATTTTTGTTTTACTTTGTATTCCAGCCGGCGCATGGCTGGCAGCGTATACCCATTGGATCGGAAGCATCACTTGTTGCGGAGGCGGAACATGGGCTTGAGAGGCATTCAAGCCCTGTCCTGGATGAGTACCGGCGTTCAGGTACTGGGGGAGCATAGGATGGAATGTGTGGAAACATATGCACGCACGTCGAATGAAATCGGATACGATTGCCAAACAAAAGCGTTTGAAGGGTCAAAATAGGATACCGTGTACTCCGATTGGATAACCAGTTCTTGAAGAAGCCCAGGGTCGTTGCACGATGACCCTGGGGATTTACCACAAATTTCACACAATCTATTTGCCGCGATCGTGTACAACGTTGCACTTACACTATCGACATGGAGTAGCCTGTGTGCATCATCGTCATCTCACTCCACTCCCTTGACGACGTTTCGGGCGAAAAGATTGTCTTGTAGCAGGCCAGAGCTGGGCCACATCACGCCCAAGACCAACAAAAAGGTCGATCCGTGAACGTCACACGTCAACGCGTTCGCTGTGGGCCGCTAACGGGGACCTGACATCTTCTCATAGGGCTGTCATGCCCGAGGATGCGCATTCTGAAACACGATAGTCACGGTCACGTGCCATTATGCTTCGCGGGGTCCATCGCAGCCGTTGCCCTGACGCCTGTTATGCCTCAGCTCTCCATCAGCAACACCGAACAACAGCCTATGTGCAGCTCGCCGTGTCCGGCTGTTGTGCAGCAACAGGTTGATGAGCTTTGAAATACGTCGTGCGGTATTTTGTTACCAGTTCCTGCATCAGTGACCGCTTCCGCGGCGGCGGGGCTTCAGTACCGTCCTTGAATCTCCAATGCCTTCATCCTTGCAAGGATACCCGTCTTCGCGTGGAGCTCGATCTTGCGACGGGACAGGAAGAAGCCTGACAGGACCCTAAACGCATGAATGTTTGATGAACCCGTCGCTCGCCTGTCATCCATAATCCATGTTCTTTCCTTACCTGAGACGGCCAGCTTCGCCGCGAACGTCTTGCGCGTACTCTCCTTCTCTCCTCTCATTCTGTCATTGCTCGCCCGATTTCGATATTAATTGGTTCTGGGAACCAGTTTGCCTTCTTCGTTCATTCCATCATTTCATTTTCATACCCACGCTCTTTTCGGTCAGTGACCATTAGCACCAACATACCCTCTTTCGACATCATTTCCTTTAGTTGCCAATACATCAAGGCAATCATCGATCCTTTCAAACACATTCACTAGAAAACAATAACATAGCCATGGCTCAGCAAGCAGGCATCCTCGCTGCTCCTGCATTGCGACAGGATGTTGTCAGCGAGCTTCTGGACGACTACACATACGAAGACTCGTACGATGCGGAGGATGTATCGCCAAAGTCTACACTGGCGCCTGCTTTCAAGGAGCTTCCTCCACCTCCACCCCGAACAGATAGCCTTAGGGACCCGAAGTCAGAAGCTATTCAGCGTATGAACACAAAGTTCCAGCTACGAGGTAAGCAATAACTTGCACTTTGCCTTCTTGAGGGCGTGTGAATGATGATGTCAATGCTCATAACATCTGTGTTTGCGACACTATCCCGTGTCAGCATTTCTTCGCTTTAAAAAGATAGGGTTCTTTGACCAGCGAATAGCATTGTGTCTCCTTCCTTATCCAACAGTCGCGCTACGATGACCTCTACTGACATGTATCAGAAGATGACGAGGCATCAATTTCCTCGAACGGCTCCCGCAACGGCTCACTAGAGCAGACGCCTAGACGACGCATCACATCACGCAGCCTCTCACGTAGCGGAACACCGCCCTCTCTCAAACTCTACGTCAGCAACGGGTCAACGGCCGCTGTCCCCCCTACACCGATTGTGTATGCAGCAGTGCCGACAATCCCATCCTCAAGTACTCCTGATGGCAAAGAGCTACCACCGCCACCACCTGAACGCTCCATCAAGCGAAAGGAAGTCCAAGCTGCGGTAGTTAAAGGCCATCAGCCTTCCAAAAGCGAGCTTGAGCGAAACGATTCTTTCCACTCCCAGAGCGAAGGCAGAGGCTCGGAACATGACCCCTCCGAAACTACTGGCGCAACGTCGCCAGTCAAGCGCAAAGCTGTTCCTGGAGCAGGTGTCAAAAAGTTCGTCAGTCTGCTAGAACTGAACAACGGATCCCGTGGCGGCAAGCCAGCACCCGCGCCTACTTCTGCCCCACGAAAGACGAACGCCGACCAGGAGACTGGTGTGGTTCAGAACTCGATCGCTGCGCCGAGCAAGATACCAGTCAGGAAGGAAGTCGCTTCGAGCAACCAGCTACCGCCCACACCTCCAGAAGACAAGTCTGTGCCATCGCCCCCGCGCAAAGCTCTTGTAGGCGCTGGTCTGCCTTCAAACCCTCGTACCAAGACTCCAATGTCGCCTCTTCACTCTCGCGGCAAGAGCAGCACGGGGTTCAACATTCTGAAGGTACTTATTGAACTTCCCTTCCCCTCGCCCGTTCTCCTCCGGTAGTTTTCCGGACCCCCAAAAACAAAAATGTCAGCAGCCCATCTCCTCGTGGTTATTTGGACTAGTTAGTAACAATAGATTGTAGGCTCAAAGACCCGCTCCGCCGGTTCCTACAATGAGGAAAGAAGTCACCACGCCTGAGATGACTCCGTCTCCAACGCTGAAGCCCGAGATCCGCATCGACAATGATATCTCGCCCATGAAGCCTCTCCCACCTCCCAGCGAGCACCACCGACCCTTTAGCTACGAAGGACGCGGCGAGCAGCAGCAGCAGCAGCAGCAGCAGCAGCACGAGTCCAAGCCCCAACACCTCGAACAGCAAAACACCAATCCGGAACTAGCCTCCGTCGCACCAGACTTCCCCCTACGAACCACATCCCTCGACCCCCCCGAACCAAGCCCTTCAA
>JAPEUT010000288.1:0-35714 GCA_027946375.1 Neodidymelliopsis sp. IMI 364377
GGGGAAGAAGTGAGGGGGTTTGCTGGGGTGGAGGTGGGAAAGGGTTGAGGAGGGCTGTTGGCGTTGTAGGTGTATTAAGAGAGACGAAAAGTCCTTGTAGTATGGGCAGAGCAGTGTCATGAAAAAACTCCTACGCATCGTTGCGTCGACTTGGAGGCGACGCATATCCCTCTTGTTCTAGAAGCAACAGCGCAAACAACCCTCCCACGACCGGCCGAGCCTTGAATTCCAGACCCGTTGGATGTCCACCATCACTCGTTTGATAAAGGTCTATTAACAGCCTGCTCGTCGGTGTCTCATTCACCCACTTCACCAAATCACTAATAAACATATCCCTCGTCTCCTCGCTCGCGATGGCGGCGCAGAACAACTCCCAGTCAGACTTGGTGTAATACCTATTTCTGGTATCGAGCGGGACGCCGTATCTCTTTTTGACGGTGGGGTAGAATGAAGACTGTATGTCGTAGACTTCCTGTGGGACAAGGTTGGTGTTGAAGGGCTTGTCGTTATAGAGATTGTACAACAGTCCCCAAGTTGTGGCGTTACCGTAGTTGAGTATAGCATGGGGAGGACTGTCTACAACATTTACAGCAGGAGACTGCCATTTCGAGATGTAGTCGTGTGCGATAGTAGTGTAGTTCTGTGCATCGGCGTCTTCGCCAATTAACTGGGAGATGTGTGACATGGCTTCGATGCCGATGATGCCCTTCAGTGCAAGATTGGTCTGGTTAGCTAGATGGCCTGCGAAGTCGTCGGTTGAGAGTTGCTCGGCTGGATAGAGGCTATTTTGAATGAGGTACTCTGCCCGTTGCTTGAGAATGGTGTAGTGCTGTCTGATGCAGCCGGTATTCCTGGAACGTTGTATATATGCCAAGGAGAATAGTCAGGCCGTCTGCGCCTAGGAATTGTATAGCTTCATCTTGACGCGGTCCCATTGAAAACAATGTCGAGACTGGAGAAGCACCAACGAGACCAAGATCTATAGCATACCCAAAAACGGGCCAGTTGTCGTTGATGGCGCGATGATTGGTGTCATCCGAATCATCCAGCGCCCCGTTGCATACGAACATGCTGCGAACGTCAATATCGGGCCCTGACTGATGTGTAAGACCGTCTCGAGAGTCGGTGGCGTAGTACTGGAGGTGTTAGGCTTTTTTCACGACATTTGACAATGGAAGAAGCGTACGAAATTACCCCACTCAGCTCGGTCCATGACTTCTGCGAAAGTTTGCTGAGTCTGACTTGAGACTTTGTGGTACGCCACACCGTTCCTTAAACCAAAGTCCCACTGTGCAGTCACAGCAACATCGCCAGACACCCATTCTGGTTTCTTGTCAGCAATCAGTCCATACACCAGGATTGGCTGACTGTACCGGCACTGGCATCTGTGTATACCTGCACATCATGTTCTGCGCCGTCCAGTGATGACACCTCGACATTCATGTAGGAAAAGACCAGAGACTGGCGTTTGAAATCCCTTGGAGTAAGCGGCGATAGGAACGTGACCGTCATGGAGATTTTCTCATTCATTTTGAACGTGAAGATGCTCCTTGTGGATGTGTACTCGTAGACTGTTTGGTTCGCCGTCGGGATGTCCTGCGGCGCACCCATCCAGGTATACGTAACGTTATTGACGCGGACTAGGCCGGTCCATCCGAGGGACTGTCCTCTAGACGTCGTCAACAGCAATTCACAAGATGTTCAGACTGGGCAATACGTGTAAAATTGTGGCCACTGCCCTGGTAGGTATCCGCCGTTACCCCCATCGCTGCCAGTGGGGAGCCATGCGCTCAGATACGGACTCCTAACGGCAAGTGGTAAAGACGGCGGTCGGGCTGGTGTAAATGTTGACAGGGCGCTTGTAACGGATAGAAGGCTGCTCAAAGCTGTAAGAATCGACAGCTGCATTGTCGGACACGGGTGAAGCCGAAAAAATAAGTTCGAAGCGTTGCAAGCGCATCGCGAACTCAAATGGCTATATATCTCGATGATTCCTGGATGGATCACATATCACGCAGAGTTCCTGCAGCTGTGCTTCCAGTATGTTTAAGTCTTTCTTAGAAGTAAGCGCCCATGATCATGCCAACCCCACGAAAGTTTGCTCGATATAACGCATCTGGTTTACATCGGCTGGCAGGTCGTACTAACAACGTACAGACGCCCAGAGATCATGCGTCTGGTGAGTTAGATTTAAAGACGTGGCGTTATTGCTGTGACGCCTGAGCACACTTAATGCAAAGTACCATGGTTTGATAGCAAAGCCTAAAGCCGGTCAAACGGCGAGTGGGTCCCAGGGACCTTGTATTATCGACTACAACTAAGGGGATGCGGAACCATAGAAGAAGCCTGTGCGGAAACAATGAAGTCTGGACATTCGAGGCCATGATAACAGACTCACTGAGCGGTTTGCACTTGTGAAGATTGGGTTGGCGATATCCTCACGCTGCAACTAAGTCCGCTCTTAACTGCAAGCTGCCGCCAATGTTTGCAGATGTTACGTCGACTTCGGAATCACAATACTGGCGACTTGTGTTTGTTCTCATCTAAGTGGATTGCTACGGCGTCCGACGGCGCGCCTTGCCAACGATCGCAATGGCGGTGAGACAGCCCTACGTGTCTGGTGACGAAATTGATTTGTTTCATGGCTCGCACGGCCACTCACGTAAATGTGTCCAAACGATGTTGGAGTCTGGGTGAATCGTCATATTTAGAGAAGCAGAGGCAGTCCGCCACGAAGGTCAGAATCGAGAGGTGCGAAGTCAGGTTGCGGGGAAGGCGCGCGATCCCTGCAAGGTCACGACCGGGAACTTTCCGAGCGAATGACCGGTGTGTTGGGTTCACTGGTACCACAAGGAGAAGTTTGTTATGATGAATGATCGATTTTGAGGTGAAATACACCAATCTAAGATTACAGGCAGGGCTTGGCAATGGTGATGCTGTGCGCTATGCTCTCTAAGACGAGAAAACGCTCAACCTTATCTAGACGTGAGTATGAAGAGACAAGCTAAGCCATGTCGAGATCAAACGCCAGGAATGAAACCGTCAACAACCGAGTGGAAAGACTGAAGCAGGGTATCCATGGGAAAAGCTAATGGAAATAGACAATGGGAACAATATGACGATGAAAGCGAAAAACAAGTGAGAGGGGTATCGTATCCAGAAGCATTGTCTTTTTTGGTCGTTTCGAGTCGTGTAGATGAGAGATCTACTGTTTTTCAATCTTCAGGGATCCAGGAACGAGACGGATTTTCGTAGGATTGCGCGCAATCGCGGAAAAAGGCGCAGGCGAGTATGTCAGAGACGGACCAGCGGTGCTCGAGATCCATCTCGAGACAGCCCTTGAGCAAGTCCAATGCATCCTCTGCATCCCCATCTTGCAGAGCCTCTGCGGTGCGGACAAGCTCCTGGTCCCATTCGCCCCTCAGGATCTTTGTAGTGGTCTTCGCATCGAGGCCTTCGTTAAAAGGCAGGGTCGCTGTGAGTAGCGCATAGAGTACCACTCCGAATGCCCAAATGTCTGCTGCAGGGGAGAACAGGACCGAGCCAGAGGCGTCGAACAGCTCAGGCGCCGCATATTGCAAACTGCCTTGGATCGACGTGCTAGTGTCGGCAGGACCAATGTTCTGGTTTTGTCCTATGGAATGCGGTTCTGGGCCATCACGGTCATCCCGGACTATGAAATCTGCCATGCCAAAGTCGCACAGGAGCACATCACCGCCTTCAGTTTCCGCGTTGGGCACAGTCATGTCAAGGAGGCAGTTTTCCAGCTTGATGTCGCGATGGACTACGTAGACGTCGTTGTGGAGATAGCGCAAGGCAGATGCCAACTGGTAGGCGTAACGTTTCACCAGCTGCTTTGACAAGCCGACCTTCTGTTTTCGTCTGGTCTCGCGCACCAAGTCAAACAGGGTTCCGCCTTTGTTCAGTTTGGTGATACAGAAGGTGGCGTAATCGGTGGTGTAAACCTTGATAAGGGGCAAAACGTAGGGGTGTCGTAGGAACCGCCACATTTCCACCTCGTGATCAAACTGCGTCTGGAGCGCCTCATTCTCGAATTCAGATTTGTTGCTCTGCTGCTTGCGTACAATCTTGACTGCATCGACCACCGGCTTGCCATTTTCTATGCTTGTCACCTCCTTGACAATGCTGAAACCACCGTAGCCAATCTGCTTTCCAATGATGTACTCGTTGCCATATCCAATTCCTTGCCCTTCGTCGTCGGGTTGAGGTTCTTTCAAAGGTGCCTCGGTAGCCTTGTAGCGCGCAAGGAACGAAGCAGCAGGAGACATGGATGACAGAGAGCGTCCGGAGCGGTTGGATGATCGCCGGCTTGTTCGCCTTAGACTGCCGTCGTCGCTGATCTCGGTTCGGAAACTGCGGTTCCTGGTGGGTCCACTGCGCATGGGCGAGAAGAGGGGAAATTCCAAGGGCGAGCTTGTGACGGGCAGCGGCGAGAGCATGTACTCGTTGGGCGTCTCAATGGGCGTGCGCGCTTCTTCCAGGGGCGAGGCAGTGGCTTCGGACGTCAGTGATGCGACTTGGTCGTTGTACTCGGGGTCGTTTGCCATGTCATCTACAGTGGATTGCAGGAGAGGGTACCGTCCTTGGTTAACCTGACGCGAAAGGGCTCTACGGTGGTTGTAGGGCATCTCGAGGTAGTCACTTTCGCCATAGCTGCCCTCTTCTGGCGTGTACGAGGAGGAATGTCGAGGAGCTGGCTTCGGGATGGGGACCTCGAGGCCGACGCGGTCGCCTGTGTCGAGCTGGACCTCGTTGTCGAAGCTGATTGACGTCTTGCGCCGTCTGAACAGGGCTTCCATGCTCTCTTCGGTGCTGATGGTGCGCCCCAGCGAGACGCCGACGCCGCCATTGTAGCTGCCTATGTGGCCGTTGGAGCCGTTGTGATGTCGCATCTTAAACGGCCCATCGGTGATCTTGTGCCCCTCGACATGGTCAGGCTCGTCTTGCGACTGCACGTTGCCATTTTGCGCAGAGTCGGGTCGTGGGATCGCGTCAAAAGTCGATGCAACCCGTTTGTGGGGTGTCGAGGTGTCGAGCTTGAGCTTCTGGAAAAAGTGTGAGGATGGCTGCGGGGCCATTAAATCGGTTGACTGTGGTGGATGCAAACCTCGAAAAGCCGCTGCGAGGCCGTGTGTATTAATATCTAGGCCGTGGGGTCGCGCTGAAGGACAGTGACGGGAGAACACGGAGGGCGAATGAAGGGATTGTCAATATGAATGTGTCCAAGCAGCGGGATGCTTGTTGGTAGCTCTAGCGTGACCAGGAATTTGCGCAGGACAGCCCTGACCAGAACCACGGTAAGCCTGCGGCGGTTTGCGGCAGATGAGGGGCGGTTAGCGGGCGTTGAGGTGGAGGGCGATTACGATGGTGGGCCTGCAATTGGTGCGCGAGAGCGTTTGCATCGTCATATGGGGGCACTGTCGAGGGTGAAAGTGCCTTCTTTACATAGCACCAGCCCAGCACAGCACAGCACCAGCACCAGGGCTTTCCATCCCACGCCGCACTGATGGCGCCGGCGTGCGCCGGAGAGGGGAAGGTGGCCGGGCAGCATAGCGTCACACACGATCGCCCAAAGCTCTGGCAAATGGGGTGAGCGCCTGGGGTAAGCTGCTGCGTTTACGTGCGTTGACTGGGCGCAGCGCTGAGGCAGTCTTGGAGGCTGGGAGGCACTTGGAGTGTCGACGAGGCACTTGGTGTGTTGACATACAGTCAGAGGCGCCGTCGGCCACCAGAGGGACCAGAGGGCCGCGACGGGTGCATCATGGTGGCTGCAGGCGAGCCGGGCTTCACCAGCAGTGTCTGCCTGTAGGTAGTATGCTGCTATGTATGAACATGACACCAGGCCGGTACACCCAGCTGAGGCAGACGGTAGTACAGAGCACAGTGTAGACTATGTAAGCGTGGGGTCGGCCATGTCATGCTTGTCATGCTACCATCGGTAGACGAGAGGCCGTTCATGCAGGGCGGTGTCGACGCCGGCACGCACTATCTGCGGGACGAAAGCACTGAAACAAACACGATCATCGTCCGAGCACACGCATCGCACAGCATCTGGGGGTGCGAGTGCGAGGTGGCGCCTGACTGCCGTTGCCCTGGCGGCACGACCGACTGTTGTGGAGGGCGTCGTCCATGCCTGAGCGTGTTCACGCGGACGTCGACGCCTCCAAGGGGCACTGGCTGCCGCCGCACATAACTGCAGTGTGTCTCGCTGATACGAGTTGTCGCAGTCGCAGTCACGGTCACAGTCACAGTGGATAGCGAGACCCTTTTTGCTTTCTGCGTTGTGTTTACCAGGCCCGCACCGCGCTCGGCTGCCTCTGCGAACCTAGCGACGTGCTATGAGCTGCCCGCCCACTTTTTCCCATGTGACAATCTAACGTATCGGACGAGGTTTCCCAGCGCGCCAGGCGCTACCTGAAGAGTGAAGAAGACCGTGCCCCGGAGCTGCTGCGTTGGTCTGCGCTGGTCTGATCCTCTGCCGCCAGCACGGGCACCGCTCTGGTACTGAACGGCTGCTGTTCCAAGCTTCATAATCATCCAACACCACATCGACATCGCCATTGACATCGACCAGCGCCCGCCCCATCGCACGTCGCCGCGCCCTCGCCTCTGCCCTTGCCCGCCCTGCGACCACCTCGCTGCCGCTGCCGCTGCCGCCCTTCGCACACCCGGGCAGCCCCCGAGGCCTGCGCAGACGGACCGCCATGGGCGTCGCCCACTTCTTCTCCAAGGTTTGCGGCTCCTGCTGCGGCGGTATGCATTGCCCCCTCGCCCTGTCCATGGCGCCGCCCGACTAACGCGTGTCTGCACAGGACGCTCCAAGGACAGCATCTACGACCCCGTGCTGGCCGACAGCGAGCGTGAAGCGGTCGCCGACCTGCTGGGCTTCCTTGAAAACGTACCCCGTCCCCTCCCGCCATGGCATGGCTGCGTCGCTTGCCCACATACTGACTCTGTCCAGCGCGCCGAGACCGACTTCTTCTCCGGCGAGCCCCTGCGCGCATTGAGCACCCTAGTATATTCAGACAACATCGATCTGCAGCGGTCAGCGAGCTTGACCTTTGCCGAGATCACAGAGCGAGGTACCTGGACCCTGCCACGCCGCGGCGTCTGACAGCTGTCGAACCACTGCTGACCACGGCCACAACGCAGATGTCCGAGAAGTCGACCGCGACACGCTGGAGCCTATCCTGTTCCTGCTGCAGAACCCCGACCTCGAAGTGCAGCGTGCTGCCAGCGCCGCGCTGGGCAATCTGGCGGTGAACAGTACGTCACACCTCACCCACGCGCTCCTGCACCCACCGCTAATGCCCCGCAGCCGAGAACAAGGTCGCCATTGTCGCCCTGGGCGGCCTCGCGCCTCTGATCAAGCAGATGAACTCGCCCAATGTCGAAGTCCAGTGCAATGCCGTCGGCTGCATCACCAACCTGGCCACGCACGAGGACAACAAGGCCAAGATTGCCCGCTCCGGAGCCCTGCAGCCCCTCACACGTCTCGCCAAATCCAGGGACATGCGCGTGCAGAGGAATGCCACGGGCGCGTTGCTGAACATGACACATTCTGGTATGGCTTCTGTGGTGTAGAGGGTGAGCGTAGCATGCTGACCGTCTTCTAGATGACAACCGCCAACAGCTCGTCAACGCCGGCGCCATCCCTGTCCTTGTCCAGCTTCTCTCTTCCACCGATGTCGACGTCCAGTACTATTGCACCACAGCACTCAGCAACATCGCCGTCGATGCTAGCAACCGCGCAAAGCTGGCCCAGACCGAGGGTCGACTGGTACAGTCTCTCGTACACTTGATGGAGTCGTCCTCGCCCAAAGTGCAGTGTCAAGCTGCACTGGCGCTGCGCAACCTGGCTTCAGACGAACGATACCAGCTCGACATTGTGCGCGCACGCGGCCTGCCCTCGCTCCTCCGCCTCCTGCAATCATCTTACCTCCCACTTATTCTCTCCGCGGTTGCATGCATAAGAAATATCTCCATCCACCCCGCCAACGAGTCGCCCATCATTGAGGCTGGATTCCTGCGTCCCCTAGTCGATCTGCTCGGCTCCACCGAGAACGATGAGATCCAGTGCCATGCTATCTCCACCCTCCGCAACCTTGCTGCAAGTTCTGACAAGAACAAGCAGCTGGTGCTGGAAGCTGGTGCTGTGCAAAAGTGCAAGCAATTGGTGCTGAACGTGCGACTACCGGTCCAATCGGAGATGACGGCAGCAATTGCTGTACTTGCTCTGAGCGAAGAGCTGAAACCCCATCTGTTGAACCTCGGTGTGTTCGACGTGCTCATTCCTCTCACAGAATCGGACAGCATTGAGGTCCAAGGAAACAGCGCCGCTGCTCTAGGCAACCTCTCCTCAAAAGGTAAGCAATTCATCATCATTCTCGTTACTCAAGCTAACTTTCATAGTGGGCGACTACACCATATTCATCCAGAACTGGACAGAACCAGCAGGCGGCATCCACGGCTACCTCCGCCGCTTCTTGGCCAGCGGTGATCCCACCTTCCAACACATCGCCATTTGGACCCTACTACAGCTCCTCGAGTCGGAGGACGCTCGGCTAGCAGAGCGCATCTCCAAGTCAGAGGAGATTATCCACATGGTTACCGAAATCTCCGAGCGCAATATCGAGTCGGACGACGAGGACAACGAAGACGGAGAAGGCGAGGTCGTTACCCTTGCCCGCAGATGTCTGGAACTTCTGGGCAACAGCCCGAAGACCCTCGTTGAGGGATAGATCTGCTAGTATGGTGTTCAGTCTGGCTACATCAACCACATTGTTTGCCTCTGATTGATGTTATTGTTTGTTTTTGCTAATGCGTTCATGTCGAATGCTGCTTGGGCTAGCATACCTTGCAGCTGGCGTTTCCGGTAGCTGACTATTTCCAACATTTCTAGCGAGCATGGGCGGAGCACGACGTTTACTTATCGGCATACCATCTTTGTTATTACCGCTTCTTGATAAAGAATAGCTTGTGGCTCGAAAGACATTGTAATTGTTAGGCTTGGGTCGAAGCAAAACGGAGCAGAGGCTCCTTTCGGATGTTACAGACGAATCAAAACGAGGTGCAGGTTTCGATATGACAAGACATCACCCGTGAACTTGACAACAGCAGTGTTGTGTAATTATTTGTTGCTTCCTGCCCCTCATGTGACGTCGCGTTCGCGTTATCGGCACTAGTGTCGATAAAGTTCAGAAACCAAAATGGTTTTGCGAAGTGTTGCCGAGTCACTCGTCAAGTGCGACAGCAGCACCGACATTTGACCACCAATGCCACCAAAACCACGAGGAAGAGGAAGCACCCGTGCGCGCGCGAGCACGAGAGGAGGAGGAGCGGCAGGGCGAGCTGCGGACAGCACTTGCGAAGCTACCGAGGCTTCAACCCCACCGACCTTCGACGCGCCAGCGAGTGAAACTGCGCCAGCTGTGATACCCAAGGAGGGGGGCGCCGCCGATGCAAAACCACCCACACCCACAGACGACACGCCAACACCTAATGATACTTCTTCTGCGACTGCGACGCCCCAGGACGGCGCTGAGGGCTCCACTCGCCCACCCGTGCAGCGCTTGGGTGGGCTGAAAAGCGCAGAACCGTCCTCGCGATCTGCGTCGCCGTCCGTAAAGCGTGGCAGCACCAGGGGAGGGAAGAAAGGTCCCGTGAAGCCTACCTTTACGGGTCGCCGCAGTAAAGAAGAACGTGCGGCTCTTGAAAAGGAAGCTCTTGAACGCGAAAAGATCAGGAACAAAGAGCGAGAGAAGCAAGATGCATTTGCCGCTAGGAGGAAGGAGAGAGACGCACAGAAGGAGGCCAGTAGAGCTACCAGAGGGCGAGGTGGCTTTAGCAGCGCCATGAGTGGGCCTTTCTCGCTCGGTAGCTCCAAAGAAGGTAGGCAATGGCATCAGTCTAGCTATAACATTGCTGACCTTGAACAGACAGAAAAGCGAACCACCGCAACTTCGGCGGCTTTGGCGCCGGATCAGGATCACGAGCGGTGCGCGTCAAGAACGAAGGCGACGAGAGCGGTCCTAGCAGATCAGGCGGGTTTGGAGGAGGCGGCGGTGGCGGTGGTGGCGGTGATGGTAGCTCGTCGATTAAGAGAGAAGACGGTGGCGTTGTTGAGTCTTCCGAAGACGAAGAGGACCAAGAGTTCCCTCGCAGAGACATCGACCTCATCGAGATTTCCGACGACGAAGACGGCGCAGACCCCAACGAACGACCGTCGAGATCGGCGCTCCCCATTCGAATCACCCGGAAAGAGCATCAAGAAAAGGCTTTCGCACTCAACACAGACGCCAGTGCTGAAACCGCCCCGAAAGACACAGCAGAAGCGACAGGGACGGCTGGTCGTAAGGCTGCGGGAGATCGGTCTGGTCAGACATCACGCAAAGGGAAGGGCAAGGCGGGCGACGTTGAAATTACTGGCGTGCGCAAGCCTTTCAAGGGAGTCTGGCAGGATGCCGATGATTCTGATGTTCAAGTGAAGGCTGAACAAGTCAGCGACGACGAGCAGATGCCGGACGCAGAGCAAGTCGGGCTTGATGCCAGTGCAAGCGAACCAGTGCAAAAAGAGGAACCGTTATCACCTACAGCAGAGAGAAAGACTAAAGGTCGATCAAAGAGCATTGCAGAACCTGTGCTGCAGACTGATGAAGATCGCGCAGAATGGGCGCGATTCCTCGAGAATCGCAAACACATTCGCGCCGAATTAGGTCCCGACGAAGTCCCTGCGGTTGACAATTCCGGCGACACAGCAATGGCTGAGGGCGCGACACCTGCACCGAAGATCTCCGTACGAGATAACAACGTATACTTGTTCCAGATCCCCCCTCTGATGCCCGAACTCCTTGAACCTGGCATGAAGAAAGAAGCCTCAGAAACACAAGCAGAAGCATCAGCATCTGTTAAAAAGGAACCTGTTAAAGTCAAAGTGGAAGAGGGCTTCTCCGACCCCTCTGCTAGACCTGCCCAGGGCCCTCGATTCGCGAGCGGACAAGTGGGCAAACTGCGAGTAAGACAATCAGGAAGCACCACCCTGGATTGGGGAGGCACAAGCTACGAACTCACACCTGGCAACAAAGCAAGTTTCCTGCAGGAAGTGGTGTCGATTCACGTGGTGCCGGAGAAGGATCGCGTCGTGCCTGAAGATGCAGGCGAAGCTGTATCGTTTGGGCGAGTGAAGGGCAAGTTCGTCGTTACGCCTGACTGGGGAGAGATGCTTGGATGAGCCTTCTTGCAACAGGATGAAGTCATGGTCAGGCGTTTGATGCTGCATTTACTGGCGCTAGGAGATTGCGAGGCATGATAAGGTCAAGTTGACTCCGACTTGCCCCTAGACACACACCACAATATCAATACCTTTACCCTTCCAGCCTCCACCGACTGGCCACCACACAAAGTAATCCTACCTATCAACTCTGCATATTCTACCGTTCGATACCTTCTCATCGACATCCTCCAGAATCACGCTAGAACAATCCATTAGAGCTTACCGGCACACCACCCCCGATTGGCTCACCCTCGTTGCCCCCGCTCCCCCGCAAAGCTTAGCCACAACCCCCGGTCTTACGGGACCTTGCGTGTCCTGTGCTTCCGCACCTGTATCCTCAGATCCGAATCCACGATGTCATGTCGGCGGTACGTGCCGACAGTGCTTAGGCACACGTTTACAATGGAGGGTTCAAGATATAGCTTTTTCGCCCTGCTCACTCACATCATTTGATAATTGAGCTGATCTTGCCTTCGTTGGCTCATACACATCGACTCCGGTACGCGTTCCCTTTCTGATCAACTGCTTGCTGGGTTACCGCCAGGTAGGTAGCCGACTTGACCCATCACATCCTATTATTGTAGAGTCGCCGTCTTCGGACCGCAGTTCCTTACGCGTGTCTTGTGTAAGAGCGGGGGGCTTGGGGCAATTCTGTGCCTATACATAAGAAGGGCAATCGACGCGTATGTCTTTGATTATCGAGTGTGCGTTTGTTAATAGCGTGGTCACGAAGGAGTACTGCGATTGCGAGAGAACTGGGAACTTGGAGATTGGGAACTCAAAGCTGAGAGATTCAAGAGCTACTCAGGTGAATCCTTTTGTTGAGGAAGGAAAATGCGAGCCGCACGGTATTATGGAAAAGAAGATATCAGGATTGAGGATGTGGATGTGCAGAAATGTGGGGTGGGACAGGTCAGGGTATGTCTTCCATGTTTTCTTTCTTTTGTCTCGACTTCTACCACTCGGGTGTGAGTTCTACAGTGAGCGGCCGGCTGATCAACCACAAATACAGGTCGCACCCGCGTTCGTAGGTATCTGCGGCACCGACCTCCACGAATACCTCGGCGGCCCTACCTTCGCACCCACAACCCCTCATCCTTGCACCCACGACATCATCCCCATCACGCTGGGCCACGAGTTCTCCGGCGTCATCACAGAGCTCGGCCAAGACGTTACTGGCTTCACAGTCGGCCAGCAGTGCGTCGTCCAACCTACCATCTCCTGCGGCACATGCCACGCATGCACTGCCGGCGTGGAAAATGTGTGCTACAACGGAGGCTTCATCGGTCTCTCAGGCGGTGGCGGTGGCCTCAGCGAATCCGTCGTCGTACCGCATAGCGCCATCATCCCACTACCGAGCACCATCCCCCTCGACGTCGGCGCGCTCGTAGAACCCCTCAGCGTCGCGTGGCATGCCGTCTCCGCCGCACCCATCACCACCGAATCCGTGGCGCTGGTTCTCGGCGGCGGACCAATCGGACTAGCAGTCGTGCAGTGTCTGCGTGCCCAACGCGTGAGGAAAATCATCCTGAGCGAAGTCTCGTCTAGTAGACAGCGCTTCGCAAGGGAATTTGGCGCTCACCACGTCCTAGACCCCAAGACGTACGATACCGTGAAAGCGAGTCGCGAGCTCAGCGGTGCAGATGGACCCGATGTCGTATTCGACTGCGCGGGAGTGCCGGCTAGTATAGAAACAGCGTGTACGGCTGTAAAAGCACGGGGAACGGTAGTCAATGTAGCGATCTGGGAGAAAGCGGTGCCGTTCAACCCCAACATGCTGGTGTTTAGAGAGGCAAAATATACAGCTGTGCTGGGGTATCAACGTAAAGATTTCGAGGCTGTTGTTGAGCACTTGGCGAAAGGTATGTTCTTTACCCCTTCTGCATGTAGATTGATGATAGCTGGGATTGTGTGCTGATGAAAGGATTAGGTACTCTTGCTCCCAGTAAGATGATTACGAGTACGATTCAGATGGAAGATTTGGTGGATGAGGGCATCAAGGCGCTGATTCATGATAAGGAGAGCCATGTTAAAATTCTGGTTGAGGTTGGGGGGCTGCAGCGTGTTGATTCAGCGGTGCATTGATAGCGGTTTAGTGTACAATCATTGATATAGTTCGGAAATGAACGTCCTCTCGTCATGCGTATTAAGTCGAGCCTCGTGGATTCATCGACCTGTTTCTGCAATTGGAGTTTGCTGGGGCGCAGGGGGCCATTAGTTGTGGAAGTGATTCAGGAGCAGTTTGGAAATGGCACGTTCAGAACCTTGTTCCTAGAAGACGTATGCAAGCTCACAAGGCCACATCAACGTTGCCTTGGTCATGTCAGTGCACGTGAAGACGCGGCAATTTCGTGGTTCGAAAAGTGGAGTCGCTACGGCGCCGGCCGCCCCTTCCGTTCTTACCCACATTCCGGCAGCCGCACCTCCATCCTTACCGGGCACTTTCGTCATGGCCGATCGCTCCACTAACAGGACTAAGGAAGATGACACACCTTTGCCATCCTGGCTTGCAAACCACGTGAACATCGAGTGGAATTCGGACGACGTTGACGCGCTGCTCACCTCAATTGATGCCAGCAAAAGCCTAGAAGTACCGAGATTGCCTCATCTTCCTGCTGAGCTTCTACTCCACATCATCGAATTTGTTTCGATCGGTCATGTCCTCGACTGGCGGCTTGTCTGCAGAGGATTTCGCGATGCAATCGATGGACGAGTACTGTACCACCATTTGCAGAGGACCCAGCTTGTCGGTTATCTTGGGACAAGGAAGTCCCAGAATATGAATATCCTCAGCGATGGCGCGTATGAGCAGCTGCGTCTCTTACGCGCCAACTTCCACTCCGTGAAAAGAGTGCAGTCAGACTCGGCGCGACCTGGCCCCCTATGGAGCTCTAAGCATGCTGTGTTCAAGATGGACGAACAATGGTTCAAGACATATCGGTATCGCAGAGCATCCAGTAGGAACAACCACAGAGAGTTTCCCACCCGGGAAAACATGTTAGAACGATTGGAAATTCGCCACACTGGTAGAGGTTTCGGCACATTGATCTGGGCTATCAGTTTGGACAATGCCGTGCTGGATATAGATCTCGCGCTCGAGCCAGGCAGGAATGTCTGTGAAGTGAGTGTTGATCTCGAAGGAAGGACAGTACAAGTGGACTGGAAGCAAATGCTTTTTCGGTTCTTTAAGACTGAGTCAGCATTTAGACGCCTCCTGGAGAAGAAAACGAATGCGGCATTCACGTTCAGCCACGCTGAAGACTGTCTGCGTACGATTCGGCGACAAGGAATGCACGCAGCACTAGATCCGGATAATAAGATTGACCGGCACATTAAATGGTCGTTGCGCTTGCTTCAACCGCTATTTGGCAATCCCTCACACAGTGACCTGTCGACACTTGGCGATGTCGAGACCGAAGCGGTCGGGGTTCTCTTACTCCTTCGTCGCAAGGCTGCTTTGACCAAACGACAAATACAACACTTGCATCAGCTGGCTGCAGATTACAGGGCCATGACTGCTGCGATGACCGACCTATCAGGATCAATGGAGGAGCTGAAAGCCCAGATGGTTTTGCCTGGCACCAATACCAGTATACAGCTTCCTGTACCGATGAAGGTTAAGATCTCGAGAGATCCTATCGCTTGGCCTGATACACTGCGAAGTGACATTGAAGTGCGAGTGCAGAAATGGCGAGCGCAGCAGGGTCTCATGGAGCAGATACAAGTACTCTTAAACACGTCACTGGAGACATTCGCTCTGCCTGAAAATGCGTTTGATACCGACGAGTTAGATACCGAGCATGACAATGTACAATAGGGGCAAAAACATATGATGATGTCCACCGGATCCTATGATTCGTGCTCTATGTTTCTTGCTGTGCTAAGAACTCGATGACATCGTAAGGTATGGATCACCGTCTTATTTGTGGAATCACAACCCCATCTCAAGCCTTCGTAATCTCAAGCCACTCTGGCTGTTTCTCCGGAAACGACTTCACTACCGGTATCGGGAGCGTATCAAACAGCCCACCCTTCAAGATAATCTTGGGCGAATCTCCGGACAACAGCGACGCAACGGGGCTTCATCTACATCAGCAACTGTTCCCAGTATCTTGAATCATCATGCACTTACCAGCCACAATTACCGCAAAACTGTCGTGTAATCGAGTTCCCAGACGTGGTATCGCTATCCTTGTAGCTCTTCAACACGCTCTTGGGATCGTTGATCGTAACCTCCGACTTGTCGAACAAATACACAATCGACCCTGAAGCCGAGCCTGCACGACGGCAATTGGCGCTACAAAGTTAGTCTATGAATGTACCATGTCTACGCTTTGAGCCTCGTACCAGAAGCAGATTGCCGAGTGATCGGGCAGCTCCGCGATGGAGACCGTAATGCTTACGCAGTTGCAACGTCCTTGTGCCATTTTCGCTGCGTGGAATGGATTCTGGGGTTCGAAGGATCGGAGATGGAACTCGAGGATTCGAGGAGATGATGAGGAAGAGGTGTGATGGGGATTGAGGCGATGTTTATAAAGCAATCGGTGGACAATGCAAAGTGGCCGAGCGTGCGCCGCTGCCTCGGTAAGTTGCTGTGGAGTCGATGTGGAGAGATCAGTAATTATTCAGAGTCTCTTGGATGCAATGATTGTGTTTATCCAAATGGTCCTTCCTCACTCCACGGCGGCTAAGGAAGGTCGTTGCTGTTCATGCTGTATGTATAAGACCAAGTAATGGACGTCTGTGCAGGTAGTCAGATTATGATCTGGAGTAACATTTATTGGATGTGAAGAAGCCCTGAGAGTCTTACCACGATACTGAGAACATTACCATTTCTTAGACCCGGATTAGAAGCTTGTTATCTCCAACACAGAGCTTTACACGTGAATGGCTATTGATCGAAGTCATTGTCGTCATCGCTACCATCGTCTCAGCCGGCAACGCAAAGGCATGAAGTCCACGGTACGGAACGCAAGGAAAACACCCTGGATAGGCTGCAACTTGACAGAGACTTAAGGAGGAGTTGGGCGAGGTGAAGTAACTAATGTAAGCTCAAGTCCCGTGCTGTCATCCGTAAGAGGGAAGGCGTGACAAGCGGGTGCTCTTGACTAGTTGTGCAATCGATAAGCATGTCAACATTGAGCCGCGGGTTGCACGAAAACCCTCGAAGGTATCAACCAGTATTGTCGACCCGAAGTGTACAGTTCGATTCAAGAATTACCATACAGACAGCACGATATCTGATCGCCTACTATGGTGCGCCAACTCTTGAGCACCAGTGTTGCCCGCTAACACAACCATACAGACGCGCGACTCTTCAGCAACCTACCTGCACATGCACGCCTCCCACCACGCCGACCTACTAGAAGCCTTCACCAATGCGACCTCACAGCTTGCACCGGAGATTATCGAGATACCGCCACATCTTCAGCCCCTCAATCCCGAAGACGAAGACGATGTTGTCCCTGACCAGCACGCCGCATTCGGCATCCAACGCGCGACGCAGGCGAAGAAGGAACCTACATGGCGCGACTTGGGTCTTGAAGAGCTTTTGAGGAGAGGTCCTAGGGTGGCTGAGGCGCGAGGTGCCGGTGGCGGATTGCTGGGTAGAGACGTGGCTGAGAGGAGGGATGAGGAGCCGATTGTCGCGGCATTGAGGAGACAGCCTGGTCCGCAGACCGGTGCTGTGAGAACAGGTGGAGTCGCAAGGGATACGCAGGGCAGCGGTGGTAGTGCTGCGGGCAATGGGCTGCCGAGATGAGGGATTGAAAAAGCAGACGACTGCGGCACAAGAATTACATGGTCGTGAAGAGGCTTCAAGGGACATGCACTCGCGTTTGCGTTTGCATTTGCACTAGCGCACAGATGGTTTGACGTTACTCCAGGAGAAACGCGCGACTTTACCGCTGAGCAGTACTGTTCTGGAAGCTATTAGGTTGTGGCAGAACTGCAAGACGCTGGGCAAGGTAAGCATGTACGTTGGGATAAATGATCAAGTGGGTATGCGCACTTGTGGGTTGGGTTGTAAAACACGATGCGCATGCAGCGCTAGCAGGTACAAGCCGAAGATACCTAGACGTCAACCGGACTTCACTACACCGAGCACAAGCAAAATTACATCCATTGTGGAGCCTGTCAACAAATCCTTTCAAGGGCGCCAGACGGAAACAATCGTATTGCCGAGGCGATAGTTCTCATGTAACTCGTACTTGGATATCGAGATGGAGATCAGCCTAGTCGATGTACGATTCGTACATCAAGTTATCCCGTATTTACACTCCGTTTTCGACGAGCCGTCCACACGACCATCTCGTGCTCAAGTGCACGGGTATTAATGCGAATCGGCAGATAATTCTGGGGCCGAATCCTGGGGTAAGATCTAGTTTCACCAATCGCAGCGCAATCTTGAATATCCACTCCGGCTGTCAGAAAGAACTTCAACCCAAGATGATGCTAGATTCGTACTTGGATCTCGAGGGCGAGCGGGCTGATTGCCAATTGGAATCTAGCTGGAAAGTCTCCACGTTCTTCCCCAACCTCTGATCCCCGCAATATGCACACCGGTAATTGTGTTAGTCCATCTAGCTATTGACCAATCAGGATTATCTGTGGCTTGCAGCTCAAGTTGTATAAGAGTGAAGAATGCCAACGTCTACTGTTCGATCACCAGCTTCAACAATCCCAGGCTTCAATCATGGTTGCACATTCAACTCTCGGCGCGCTCCTGCTTGGTTTCGTCTCTACAGTCGTAGCCAGCCCAACCACAGCTCAGAAAGGCGACTACGTCAACTGGAGGAAGTTCCATGCGAACGGCGTCAATCTTGGAGGATGGTTAGCTCAAGAGGCTACCATTGATCCGTACTGGTGGGATCAGTACTGCAGAGGTACTGTCGACGAATGGAACTGCTGTGTACAACTCGGCGATCAGTGCAACACAGTCTTCGAAAAGAGGTACGCAACGTACATTACAACTAAAGATATCGACAAGCTGGCCTCTGGCGGAGTAAATCTCATCCGTATCCCTACAACATACGCAGCTTGGGTCAAGTTCCCTGGCGCCGGCTATCACTCTGGCAAACAAACCCAGTACCTGAAGAAGATCGCGGACTATGCTATCAAGAAGTATGGTATGCACGTTGTAGTCGACATTCACTCCCTTCCGGGAGGTGTCAACGGCTTGGACATTGGCGAGGTGAATTCAAATTCTATTCACCTATAAAGTCTTTGGCTAACTCATACCCAGCGCGTCGGCAAATGGGACTGGTTCAACAACCAAACAAACCTGGATCGCTCGCTTCAAGTCGTCGACGCAGCACTAAACTTCATCCAAACATCAGGAAGCCCACAATCCTACTCCTTCGCCCCTATCAACGAACCAGTCGACAACCACGACTTCTCCAAATTCGGCACTCCAGCAGCCCTCTCCGATAACGGCGCAGCCTGGGTCCTCAAATACTTCAGGGCCGTCGTTGCGCACGCCGAAGCCGTCAACTGCAAAATCCCCGTCATGCTCCAGGGCAGCTTCAAAGGCGAGCCCTTCTGGTCCGGCAACTTTGATCCCAGCACCAACATCGTGTTCGACGTGCATAACTACTACTTCGGCCGACCCAGCGACTCGAACAACGTCACATCCCTGATTTGCGCCGACGCAAAGACGCTGGCTGGTGATGGCAAGTTCCCAGTCTTTGTCGGCGAGTGGGCGATCCAGACGTTGACGGACAACAAGTTCGCCAATCGCGCAAAGAACCTGAATACTGGATTGTACGCGTACAACAAGTTCACGCAGGGCAATGCGTATTGGACGGCCAAGTTCCGCGGCAATGTTACTGTTGCGGGTGAGGGGACGCAGAGCGATTACTGGAATTATGAGTCTTATATTGATATGGGTATCATTGATGAGAAGCAGGGTTCGAAGTACTGCTCGTAAATAAAGTTTGATAGGCGAATGATGATTCAATGATATTCTAGTTTCAGGCTTGCTGAATCAGCCATACTTGTCCCTTCTCACTCTTCCTGTCCAATGCTTTCAGCACATACATACACTCGACCTCTGATTGAGTCGTGTTTCCCAAAGACCCTATAGATGCGACTGTAAGCGGAAGCAGTCAAGAATATGAGAGGTATGCGGGCGGTATTGAGGCACATTGAATCATGTCGAACGTGAAATTGCACTTCCTTATTTGTACAGTCGTGGCATTGCTAGTTCTATACCATCATCATTTCCACTCCTTAAATGCCTTTGGTTTGTCACGACTGTTCCACTGCAGAGTTCTCGAGATGCTGTTGATCCAGTCCGTCTTTCTTCGCTCCAATGGCAGCACGCATGGGAATGGAAATCTGCTTGCGCTAATTGTGACGTAGTCTCCTGGCTTGAGCTCAACCCTCTCTCTTCCGTCGAAGCTTGCCCAAGAGCTCGTTCGCGCATCGTATGGAACTCCGGCGCGTAACACTATTGTGTCTGGCAAGATGATTGGACGGAAAGACAGTGTGTGCGCACAGATAGCTGTGACTAGGATGACTGGGTTATCAGGATGGCAAAGCGAACCACCGGCCGCCAAGTTGTATGCTGTCGAGCCAGTAGGAGTCGACACGCAGATACCGTCTGCCTGTACAGTGGTAAAATGCTCATCGTCACCAAACAGTTCGATCGACGACATTGTCGGATTGGGGCCACGATCAACTACAACCTCGTTAAGAATGTTGTAGGTTCCGTCTGGGCGATGTGTGTGATGGTCCTCTGCTTCGTCACCAATGAGCTGCTCTACAAGGTCGGATTGACCATCGTTGTCACGTGTCTGCGATCGCATAACGGTTGCTTCGAAGCGTAGGCGTAGGTTCACAGTGATGCCTTCTTCGAAAGCACGCGAAAGAGTTTGCGGGTATAACTCGTAGTCGAACTTGGTGAGGAACCCAAGTGATCCGAGAGAAAACGCAAGGACGGGCGGAACCACGCGTTGAAAAAGCCACGATGAATACAGCACAGTGCCATCTCCACCAAGCTAGTTATGGTTAGCGATTGTGCGAACACGAAGGTAGGACATCTTACTGCAAGAACAATATCAAAAGTCTGAGGCTTCTGCTCACATAGCTCATCTGTCCAGAACTTCAGACGACCTTCGTAAGAGGGGTTCTTTTCCAACAAGCCTTTCGTGTTGAAGATTTTGTTGTCCTTCAGCGTATGCTCAACATAGACTTTGTATGCAGGGTCCTTTGTGAGAAGCCAGTCGGCAGTCTCCCGTGTGTTCTTAATCAGGCCTTCGTCGTGAGCCTTTCCTAGGATGAAGATGTTCTTGACGTGCAGCTTCAATCTGATCTGCGCCAGCTTCTTTGACAATTCCCTGATTCCAAAAGCCATATCAGATATTTGCTTCTTGGTCAGCAGTCGCGAATGCTGCGTCTCTTCGGCGTGCGAGTGTGGGTCTTTGTCCATGAGGCGCTCCTGGGCCAGCCCCTCGTAGGACGCAGTCTGTTGGTGCGCGGGGACGCCATCGTGCTTCTCAAGCAGCGTGTGGACTATGCACGACGTGTCGCGACGGCCGTTCTCGGGGCGAGCGCTCATCTTGCCGGAATGTTGGAGAGGCGACGCTAAGGATGCTTTGCGGCGGTGTATGCTGCCACCTTCGAAGATGACCTAAAATCCTTTGTTGGTCAAATCTGTGATACCAAAGGGCGGATTGCGCACCTCAAGGGCATCGTCGTGGCTATTTATGCTGTTGGATCTCTTGGTGTCTTGGTCGCCTACTTCGTTCTCAGAGTGGAAGTTAGCCTGAGACGCGTCGTTATGACGTTACTCTCAAATACCTCGTTCACGAACACCGCAGCAGAGTCGGTTGCGGCCAGCGCGTGGGGATCAAAGTAGTCTTTTGTCATTACTACAAAAGGCAGGAATATCAGGAGGAATTGAACGATGACGCGGGCGATGTTGAGGTGGATGTAATCAGATTGTGTGCGCAAAGTTGAGGTCCTAGGCACAGGCGCGACCCTAGACGTGCCTGGCGCGGGGCATCGTGGCTGCCCCGCTTATCGTAGATCCGCGAGCAGCATGTCATACTCACGTGTCGCTCACACACGTCCTTGTAGCCGAAGCTCGTAGATTGGAGATGTTACAGGAACAAAGGTCAGGCACATCATAGAGGTACCTCGACAGATTGCAGAACTTCTTCAACAACGTCATCAGCCGTCACACCGTCGAGAATGGCCTTCACAGCTTCCAGTGAGCTGCCCCATTGCAGACTTCTTTCGTTCTCGGGCGCTGTGATGGCAATGCGGTGTGGATAAATCTTCCGAGCAGCAAGGGCGACCATTGAGGGTGAGATGTAACTGAGGCCGTGGAGTGGCGCAAGTGCACTACAACGTTAGCAACAGCAACAGAGGGAGACACCCACCTACCATGCAAGAGTATTGAAGTGGCTCGTAGCCATCGCAGATATGCCACCAGCAACAGCTCGATGTAGTCTCATGAAGACCACTATGTTGTGCAGGTACGCTCGAACTTCAGGACTGATTTTGACGTTTACCATGTCAGCGGTGCACTTGGAAAGGTCCTTCGAGAGTTAGTGAGATCCTCAGTGATCGCATAGGAGTACCTGCGTCTAACGAGAATAGGGCTCTCTGTGTCGTGCTCTTTGCAAGCATGAAGGGTGGTATTCGAACAACAGAAGAAATGGAGGCATTGTCTGTGGCATCTCGCTCTTTTTCATTCAACTCTTCCGTGTTCGGCAGGCCGTCTTCGAAGTAGTGCTTATGAGAGATGAAAAATTGATCATTCTGTATTTCCTTGTCAGTGGCGTATCGCCGTGACAGCGAGTCAGACACCATACCAGATGCATTGAGAGACGCATAGTATCAACCGCAGTCAACGCTACAAACAAAAAAGGTCTCGGAGCGGCATGTACAGCGGTTCTAGTGAAGTTTCGTTTCCCCCTCATAAGCTGTCGTGGTCAGTTTGCATTCGATGGGGTATTGCTGTTTTGGTACCTCGAGTGCCTGAGTCTGGACTTGGCTATTCGTTCTATCCAGGTTTTTTGCAATGACAACGTTTGCTATCTTGCCGCTGTCTAGCTGTGTGAAGGCGCTCGGCATCCTTGGTGTCCGACGATCAGGCTTGTCCGGCGACCCAGAGAGCGCAGAAAACTACATCAATGGTAAGCCGCGGAGCTAACGAGCGTCGTCGATAACTAGTACTCTGGCATTGCTTGCTTCGCTCTTGCTGTTGAAATAATCGTCCCTGTCCTGGTCCACAAGAATGCCGTATCCAAAATCATCTAGTGTGGTGTGCTCGTTGCAATCGAGCACCGCCCACGTGAGGCCAAATACATTCGAAGCAACCTGGCACATTTAGCCTAGGAAAACTGAAAAACATTGCGACTTACAAGTTTCAGCTCTTGCTCAACACGGTCGATCAGATCCCTCTCGCTCTGGATGATGCAGTGCTGCTCGGCGACTAAACAGACGAGAACGGCAAGCTCGAGGTCGCTCAAGGCCTGCACCTTGTCCACCAGGCGACCGTGCACCTCTTCCATCAGATCGTGAAATGATATTTGACGAGATTCACATGCCGAGCCAATCACAATACTTGTCGCGAAGTAGAGTGAGGTTAGGTTGAGGGCGTCGTTGTTCGGAGATTCCAAGCGCGTAGCCGTCTCTGGCGCGTCACGGGCCCGAGACCCACCTGCTGTGATTCTTCCACCGTCAGTCAACCCATCTCCATCTCCATCTTCCCACCGAAACCGCAGCTTTGTCTATGATTGGCACAGAAGTACAGTGTTCTCTCTCGTAATAGCCACTGTAGCATTATTCCTTGTTCACGCTCTAATTGGCTTAGCCAATGTTGTCATGTCAAGATTTCACTCGTCACCCTTCAGCAGGTCGACCATGTATCAGCAGAAACGTTGCGTATGATGTGATTCCAGTGCACCGCACCCGTTTTGTCAATTCATCTCATACATCTTTATCGAACTCCTCCGGCCTCACCCAGATGATGTTTACAGTTTGACTTTTCAGGAGGCAGATTGGCAAGAGAGACGCGGCGATAGTCGTCCTAGCGTACTGTGCTTGAGAGGCGCATTACAGAGAAAAAGAGCTAGCTGTGTGGTGTCAACTTTTATGCATCGGACTACCACACCAAAAACAAAGTGGTAAGCTTCTACCCTGCGCGTGGCCCATCGTTAGGTACGATGCCAGTGTTGCACTAACAGTTTGATAGTTGGACAAGCAACAACCCGAAGTGTTGGTATTTGAATGAGCCGGATGTCCCGATATTACAAACTGCGTTGATACAAGCAAAGCGGTGTAAGAGTTGATTAACTCACGCTGGAATGAAGATGTAACGCTCAGTCGACACAATATGATAGAGAGTTTATATAGAGTTGATAGGACACGCCGTAGTACGAAGAAGCTCGTTTTTATTGACCGAATACCTCCTAAGAACACCAGGAAACTCCAAACAATCTACGTACGCAACACTGCTACTAGTCACAAGGTAGTACCTAATAACTATATAATACCCTTTTACTACTAACGCGTATGTTAAGTAGCCCTAAAGAATAGTAACGTTGTTGTTCTGTGTTGCTACGCAAGATGGTGCTGCATAAGTGTTCGACCAATAAAAACGAGCTTCTTCGTAAAGTAATAGGAGGATCCTGCTCTGGTTCTCCGCATGTGCCGCGGCCTATTCTCAACCGAATCAAAACTACGCTTCACCCCGCACGATAGTCCCCAGGGTTTCAAGCGATTCTACAATGCACCCCTCGACACCTCTCCAGCGTCCACGAAAACGTCGTGCAATCAACGCATGCATCTCCTGCCGCTCTGCAAAGGTCAGATGCGATGGCACACAGCCCTGTAAGCGGTGCGACAGGAACGATGCATTCTGCCAATACTACGATGCAGCAGGCAAAGACCTGAATATGATTCGCATCGAGAAGCTCGAAGCTGAGGTGAAGTTATTGCAAGATCAGCTCAATAACTCTGCTCTGCAATCGCAACCAGTCTCACAAACGCAAATCACACCGTCTCGTACCGTATGCGACATTGTACAGACAGGCAAGATTTTCGCTGCAAGATCCCGGGATAGACACAGTGCTCTTGAAAGAGGTCTCATCACTTACGACGATGCCTTTGCTTACTTCACAAGGTAAGACTATCGGCTGGTTGAGCGCACAATTACTAATGCGGATTTGAAGTTTTTTCGCGGGTAGCGTATGTAACATCTTTCAGTTTTGCGCGGTAAAGCTGATATATCTGACCTGCAGCACTACCTGGTACCGATATTCTCGGAAGACAGCGATTCCATCGCCTCAGTCGCATCGCGTAGTGCATACCTTTTCGATGCGATTGTCAGCGTTGGCTGCCGTGCAGAACAAGGCTTCCACTCCGCGACGTTGCGACAACTGCAAAACAATCTTCGAGAACACCTGACAGCTCTACTGGTAAGCACCGATCAACCCAAGCTAGAGGATGTGCAAGCCATCACCTTGATGGCTGCGTATTCGGATAGCGGATATTTTTTGATCGCGCTTGCATTGCGATTCGCGATTCAACTGGGTCTACATGAAGCTGTTGATCAGCTTCTGTATGGCAACAACAATCCGAAGCCTTCAAATAGCGAGGAGGAAGAGTTGTACCGTGTGCAACGTGTGTGGCATGGCATTTGTAATCTTGAACTTTTGTAAGACTGCTGCGACCGAATCGTCACCGCCGTTGACCTTCATCCAGTTTCTCTCTCGATGGAGGCCACGTTCCAAGTGTCAAACCGCACACAACACCTCGGAAGATAAGGGCCCTTCTCAAACACGTGGGATGTACCTCGGTCGATATTCGACTTTTGTCCCAGCTGGAACTCAATACCATCCGTGCAGATGCGTACAGTGACGTGCTTAAGCAGAAAGACCTTTTACTTCTAGAAAGCGAGGGAATACTTCGGTCAAAGATTCAGGACACGACCGTTGAACTCTCGCTATGGCTTGACGAGTGGACTAACGTTGTATCTGAAAAGCTAACATGCCACGGATGTACGCTGCCGCTTCTGAATTTGCGCGTTCAGTACGAATGGGCTCTCATCACACTGTATCTGAAAGTAGTGTCCCTATCAGGCATTGAAAATATCGTAATTATGAGCGAATTCCAGAAAGAGATGATTCGGAAGTCAAAAGAAGCTTCGACAAGACATCTACGTCATCTACTTGAAGTCTCTTCCTCTTCGACATCACCATCTGAACCAGCTCCTACCTACCTCAATACTTTCAAATGGACAATGGACTATGTCTGGGCCAAGGGCGCTTTCTCAATATTACTCGTGCTGCGGCTTGCCATTCTGCTTCGCGATCCCGTTGCTCACATCCTGTCGCTACTTCGCGATGCGCACCGGGTACTGGAAGAGCTCAAGAAGGTGACTACCGGGCACATTCCATACTTCCAGATACTTCAAACCAGTATTGAAAAGTGTGAGGCAGCAATAACGGACTACTCGCAAACTGGCACTTCAGATACAGAACTAACTGTCAGCGGCCCTGCAGAGAGTGACTTCCAGGGCTATGCTCCCAATCAATTTACCTTTGAGTGGGACTTTCCTGGCTTAAACCTCAAACACATGCCACTTAGATGGCAAGACTTGTTCGTGGACGTCGACAATCTATTATAAAGCCCATTTCCTGAGTACACGTCAAGGCACAGTCGAGATTTGGACAAGCATAAGAGGAGGTGGAAGACTCGTCATTGATTAATACCTAGCGAACACGCTCAACGCCCTGCCAAGGTCTGACGCTCGGATTCATACCTTAATAAACATACATGAAGTCCTTAATGTTAATATCGATGACGTCATCGAGAGCTTTGTCGCCGAGAACGCTTGCATGTACATCTTCTGCATCCCCAGCGTCTACGGTATGGCCCTCCATACTCGGGTCGACCAAATTTGTTGCTTTCCGGTTTCCTCCCTAGTCGCAGCATGCTTACGATTAAGAACCTTAGTCCACGTCGTGGCTAAGACCACAAGGACCACGACTGCCACGAACAAACCCAGGTTTGAACGTAGTCCTCTAGTAGTGTGGCTTCTCAGACGATTTGAAGAGATGCGGACCAATGATTTTGCCAGCACTTGCACCCACGAACAAGCTACTTGTTGTAACCTTTCTCTTCGTGTCGCTTCCGGTATGCTAGTCCGACCAGGAGTAGATCAGCGGGTAGAAGGATGCCAGGTACTATCCGACTAACAGTGCGCCACGATTGTCTTTGTCGCGACCCACTACCATCAACATGATAATACCTACTATTGGCGGTATGCACAGCAAGATAAGGACTGACGCCTTTTGCTTTAATTTAGTTGCTAGCCATGCTCTACTAAGCGTTGCGATGATTTGTACAGCGCCAGATGGCATATTGGATAGGATTGTCTGAAACTTCGAGAACCCGAATGACTGAACGATCAAGGGGCCAAAGGTGGTGATGCCGCCACTGGCAATGCTGACGAACGTCCGCATTGAAAACCATAGCCACGTCTTGATATCCATTAAGGCCTCCAGTATGTGATCCCACTTCCACACTCTTAATGCCACGCCCATCTGATTCATGCGCAGACGCTCAACAACAATGAGCTTGTCAGTGTCGTCCAAGAATTTGGCTTCCATTGGCGAGTCAGGCATGAAGAAACACACGGGAATCGCTACAATGACGGTCAAAAGACCGCAGAAGAGAAAGATGATCTGATACGATAGGAGGCAATCCAAACCAATGTGTCCCAAACCGTACGATAGCAGACTGCCGGGAATGTTGACAATGCCCAACATGGAGTACCAAGCAGTATTGCGAATCGTTTGCTCAGATTGTTTATACCACATCTGGACGACGGCAATAAAAGCAGATGCTGAAGTGTGTCAGTATGTTGTCTCTTTACAAACCAGTGCATGAGGTTGAAACTCACCCACGGCCGCCTCGAATGTCCCCAACAGAAATCCTGCCGCCATTGGTCCATTGAAGTTGGTTGTTCCGGCTATACCGCAATGCGCAATGTATACAATACTGTCCAGCCACGAATACTGGTCGAAGTTGGGATCGAGGTTTGCATCTTCAACGAGACCAAAGACAGAGGCTTACGACAAGGCAGTCTTGTCAAAGGACTGGAAAAATTATGTGGACAGGAGAATCGGCAGGATGACGAGGCCAATCTTTTGCAGAGCTCTCTCATTCTCGCTGGCTGTGACCACGATGCGCTCGTTTGAGGCAACCAGCTCTCAGGCCTTGTCCTTGCCACGAGTGGTATACCTTAGTTTCTGGATGGATTTGGCCGTTTCGACTTCAGATTTGTTGATATCTGGTATGGAAGACGATGCTTTATTGATATTCGTCATGATGTAAGGGTCGCAGCGAAAACTGGATACTGCGGTGGGATATGGGTCGGTGGAGCTTATCACCGAGTTGAACCTAAACCCCACCGGGACCCCAGACTTTAGGTGATCTACACCGAACCATGACAGCAGCTCGGCCGTAGATGCCTGTAATTTCCCTGCCACTAAACCTAAGCTAGCCGTAACGTGGGGAAGCACGTGATGGAAATCCATTGTCGATCTCCGAAGATACCGGTGCAAAGGCCGGTCCCTGTCCGTCAATGCCGGCATCCCAAACATACATGTAAGGGGGTACATATAGAGATATCGAGATCATCGTGACTGCAGTCTTTGTTTTGGCATTCATCACAATTCCAGGAACCAGCCAATGCCAACGAACTCTCAATATGCCTCAACTTGAGATTGTCCCATGTAAGTTCAACATCAGCCAAATGCAAGCTGATGTAGACACTTCTGTTTATTTGCACTCCTCAGAGGACGAATGCAGTTTCAGTTTCGAAACTCTGAAACCGGGGTTGTTTCGCACAACTTTCACATCGCCAAATCATTTACTACCACCCCATCGCTCTGTATCGATCCCACGTAAAGATCTTGAGCAAGCCACGGTACGACAAAGGCTCTCAACTGAAACGTCAAGATCATTTCAGATCAACAACGTGACCGCGAATATCGATTGGACAGCTGGCCCGCCTCTCGTGGCCCTGGGCTTCACCGGTCATAGTGCACCCATTCACCATGATCTTCCTCATCGCGCTTACGTCGCTGATGGAACTGGAGTATCTCACTACACAAAATACAACAAAGACACGTTGCACATTGGCCTAGGAGAGCGGGCTGCTCCTTTTAATTTGAATAACCGATCTTTCGTCTTGTCAGCAACTGATAGCTTTGGCTACGACGTGTACCGTACTGATCCGCTCTACAAGCACATTCCACTTCTGATCAATGCTACACCCCAGGGATGCGTGGCTATCTTCTCTTCTTCCCATGCTAGAGGATTTTACTCCATTGGCTCTGAAATGGATGGCTTGTGGGGACGCTACAAGGTGTACCGGCAAGAGCATGGAGGACTTGAGGAGTACATAATCCTTGGTGCTACCATTAAAGAAGTAGTAAGGAAATATGCAGATCTTGTCGGATATCCTCTGCTAGTACCTAGATGGGCGTTTGGGTGCGTCGATTTCGAACTTCGCCGTCGGTCTATGCTAACACGCGCCAGATACATAGCGGGAGGGATGCGATACTCCGCTACAGATGAGCCACGCGCGTCAGAAGGTCTCATGGAATTCGCGAGCAAATTGAAAAAACATGATATCCCATGCTCGGGCTTCCAATTGAGCTCAGGGTACACCGTCGCTGAAATAGAGCCAAAGACTCGCAATGTCTTTACGTGGAATCGACACCGTTTTCCTGACCCCAAAAGCTTTGTAGATGCATTTCACAAAGAAGGTGTACGTCTGATCGCCAATGTTAAACCCTACGTTTTGGAAAACCACCCTGAATACAACAAGTTGAAGGCAGCCGGCGCTTTCTTCACAGATCCCCTCACGGATGACTCCGCTGAAGCCAGACTATGGAGCGCTGGCGGTGGCGAAAGTGGTATCGGTGGTCACATTGATTTCACTTCTGAAGCTGGATATTCTTGGTGGTACCAAGGGATATGTGGTTTGAAACGATTAGGCATCGACTGCATCTGGAACGATAATAACGAATACACAATATCTAACGATCGATGGCGATGTGCACTTACGGAGCGTTCCGTCCGCCAGGATAGTAGCGATAACTATGGTAAAGAAGTGGGATTCTGGGGTCGGTCACTCAACACCGAGCTGATGGGCAAGTCTTCGTATGAAGCAACATTGCAGACCGAGCCCAATCAGAGACCCTTCATCTTGACTCGAAGTGCAACGGCCGGAACGCTCAGATTTTGTGCCAGCACCTGGAGCGGAGATAATGTCACAAGCTGGGACGGAATGAAAGGTGCCAATGCTCTCTCTTTAGGGGCTGGGGTCTGCTTATGCCAATGCTATGGGCATGATATTGGTGGCTTCGAAGGTCCACAGCCATCACCGGAGCTGCTCGTGCGTTGGTGTCAACAGGGCATTTACTCTTCCCGCTTTGCCATCAACTGTTTCAAGACCTCGCCCGAGAACAATAGTGTTGGCGATGTCATTGAGCCTTGGATGTATAGCGAGATTACTCCGCTGATACGCGATACAATCAGGCGCCGATACGAGCTTATCCCCTATCTTTACTCTCTTGCACTCGATAGCCACCTCACGGCAACACCACCCCAAAGATGGACAGGCTGGGGCTTCGAACAAGATACTGAGATATGGTGTAACAAGATTTTGACTGATGGCGAGACACAGTACTGGCTAGGCGATGCTCTTCTCGTCGGCGGGGTTTTCGAACCCGGTTCATCCACGGCAAAAATGTACCTTCCCAATGACCCCACAGACCCTGATCTTGAATTTCTCGACCTGAACAGCGCAGAAAGTACTTACTACAAGGCCGGGCAATGGATAATCGTACCAGCAAAGTGGAATGAAAGTATCCCTGTTCTTGCAAGAGTAGGCACAGCTATTCCTGTTGGTCGTCCGGAACAGACACTCGCTGTAGGCGAGGGATCAAATCCCGCAGACCTACCCTTGGATGACTACCGAGCTATAGAGGTCTTTCCTCCCAGAGGCTCTTCGGGTGAGAGGGTGTATACGACTACGTGGTATGAGGATGATGGAATCAGTCCACCGCCTGCGAGTATCTCGACCTTCAAGCTGCGATATACCACGACGGCAGATGTGGTGGAGATCGGATTCGAGGCAAGATTGCAGGCAGATTTTGAACCGGCTTGGAAGGACTTGGTGGTGTATTTGCCATCAGGCGACAAGCGCTCAGTTAAACTGAACGGACAACTCATGAAGAATACCGAGACCGATGCTCGAGGCCGAGCACATTATATAGATTGATCCAGACTTCAACACTACAGTAAACACGATTACACCTGCGAAACTCCAAGAAGATCTAGTACATTAGACAACAGGACCCCAAAGCTTACATCAAAACCTTCCAATACTCGTCAAAGACCAAGACATTCAAAACCTGGCAGGCTTTATTACTAGAAAATGCAACTCTGTGAAGATCTATTCAAAATTGTTCTTGTCTATTGTCTATAGAATACATTGTTTCTACATCTATAGTCGTTGCGCTCCTCGTGTTTTTTTCCAATCAAAAAGCAGGTTTATCTAAGCTTTTGGAATGCTGTAACATCGTGATACAACCATAGTCTACAATCCCAAACACGTTGCCAACCAAACTGTGGGAGCGTTAGTATGTTTAACATTGCGACTCTCTCGGTAATTCTCTGTTTAGAAGCAATTTCCCCTTGAAGTCTGGCATCGATTTGCGCCTGAACACCTTTCTGCTCACCCTCAGTCCACAAATGGTTTTTCCCCTCATACTTCCCGCGCTCTACTAAGCCTAACGCCTTATTCTGCTCATATTGTTATTTAACGATATATTAATATCCATCTTGTACTCACCGTCGACGCTACATAAATGATACATTAGCGAAATGCTGTTAGTCAATGCTAATAGCAAACCATCCAAAATTGGCTTTGATATGCGCGCGTGAGCTTACTTCATGTCTACATCAGTGATAAGCAGAACCCACTACAAAATGTGAAGACGTGCTTCCTACAGCTAGATTCTTGCAATTTCGTTCAATCTAAACTGCATAATTCTATGTTTGCTCCCCTTCCTTCCCTCTCCTCTTTGTTTCTCTTTCCATTCCTTCTTCTCGCCCCTTGAACTACTCAGCAATTCAAGTGCCCCCCATCTTGACATCGCCACCCACATCCAACATGTCTTGATCGTTCAAATCCTCTTCCTTTGTTCCGTCGCCAACAACCGACTGATTGCTACCGGCCCAGGGAATTGTCCTCAGGGTTTTCTTGTTCACCTTAGCAGTCCAAGACTTGTTGATCGCCGCCAGTTTCTTGCATTCCGCAGCCGGCTTTTTACCTTTGCAATCCCATTTCTTCTCATACTTTGCTGCCTTCGAATCGAAAAACTTGAAAAACGTGTCGATAGCTTTGGGCCAGTCGCTCTTCATGTGATCGACAAACTCGAGCTGAAGACCCTTGCCGTACTTCTTAATCTTGTCCTTCTTACCAGCATCGGTCAAGTGTTTGGTCATCAGAATTTCGATCGCCCCAAGAGCTCGTCCCATACGCAACACTTGAACTCCATATAAAGAATGGATAACTGGGTCTGACAAATAAAGTGCAAGAGCGAGAGTTGATTCGAGGTTGCCAATGGGTTCCTTGTCAAAGGCTGTGTCACTTAGTGGTTCTGTGACGGCGCCAATCAACTGCCTAGAGGTTAATATTATATCCGCATCAAACCAATGATAAACTTACGTTCTGTTTAAACGGCGAGTTTGGTCTGTGTGAGAGTAGAACAAACTCTTCGGTGTGTACTTCCTTGCTTGGGAAACCTCTTTGAACGTATTGATGGAATGTCCCCTTTTCCGGTGATTCCGCAAACAATGCCTTGCCCTGGAGCTGCTCCGTTTTCCAGATGCTTTTGTAATCTTTGCAGAATTGATACTTCGTATCAAGATAATCAAAAAATCCGGTTACGGATTGCCATTCCATGATGTGCTCGACGTCTAGCGTGCCTGGTATGCTAGAATCTGCTTCTCCGAAAGTCCAACTCTCAAGATCCATACCAGTGGATGAACATTCTTCCTCAAACCCATAGGCTAAAGTTCGACTGTTCTTCAAGAGTGGATTCTTTGACTTGAATGCTGCTTTCTAAAAACATTATTAGTTTAATCTTCGACAAGGTTGGCACTGAACTAACCACTTCGTCGGGCGATGGATAATCTATCGCGTCAAAGTCTTCTGTTTTACCACAGATCTTGCCATGCTTCTTGTTTCTCTTCGTGAGGGAACGATGAACCAGCTCAAACAACAAGGCTCTGCCGACCTTAGGCTTTGTTGGCTGCCCCTTTTTCGGTGCATTTTTCGCGGGCTTCAATTTGCATGCTTTCGCCTTGTCGGCTCCTTTCTTGGGTGTGGTCTTGTCAGCTCCCTGCTTGGGTACAGTCTTGTCGGCTCCCTGCTTGGGTGTAGCCTTGTCGGCTGGTTTCTCGGGAGTAGTCTTGTCGGCTGCTTTCTTGGGTGCGGTCTTGTCGGCTGCTTTCTTGGGTGCGGTCTTGTCGGCTGCTTTCTTGGGTGCTGCTTTCTTGGGCTTGGTCTTGTCGGCTCCCCTCTTGGGTTTGTTATGCGTTTCTCTTACTTCCAAATCATTCCTTGGATCGTTGACGTTCTCGGCTTGCTCGATACTGTAATGTACACCCTGAATGGTGACAGAGCCACCATAGAAAATCCCCTCTCGGAAGCATTGCTCAACAATAAGGTTGATGGCAGAGACGCAGGTCTCGACACTTGCGGTCTCGACAGAACCGCCGGAGTTTAGCCTGAGTGGTCCCTTGACAAATGTCGCCATTCTGGTCGCACCTTCAACCCACTGCGTACAGGCATCATGTGAATTGTATCCAGATACACCCTCCGACGTGGAAAATGGCTTTGAATTGCAGCCTGCTGTTTGACTCGAGAGGGCATTGCCAGAAACTGAGGTGCTAAGGAGTGCCGCCAGGGCAAAAATTGAGATAGACTGCATCATGGAAATAGTTAATAAATGAGCGTGATGATATCAGCTGGTCAACAGCTAAGATAAACAAATGAGATGTAGAAAAGGAGTGTAGAGCGAAGAAAAGACTGTGGTGTGATGATGAAAATCTTCTGTACAACTCGACACCCGCCTCTTATAGAGATTTGTATCCATGATCACTGAGAGGTTCACTTGTGAACAAGTGTAGGATTGAGTTTTCGAGTATTGGACATGGAACCGCACAGCGGCGTGTGGACACGGAAAACGGAGTCCGAAGTGTGTAAGCACAACATTATTAAATCGGTAATGGTAACAGAGTGACTCGTGCATCGCCTTAACGGCCTTCGAGTTCAGGCCATCTGTAATGGGACTATGATTGCGAGCAGAACTTCTCGCTGTTCGGGCTTGTTGTAGACATCGATGTGGCGCAGTTGCCGCGCTCTTAGTCCGGGCGGCTAGCGCATTTACGCACGGTCCAAGCTACACATCAGCTGACTCTATTTTTATTCCGGACTCACCTCTTCAAATCCCCGCAATATCATTGCGACACCAACAATCGTTATTCTACATGGTGATCATGTTGCGAGTCTTTCTTTCTTGGTGCTGCGTTGAGTAGACCCTTACCAGCAAATGAGATTCTTAGCAGGACGCAGGTCGCGATGCCGACTCACTGCTCACAATAACCGCGAGATACGTGACGATATCTACAGTCACCTGCATCAGCTTGTCGCGCGCGACCGGATTTAGGATCAGGGTGCAGGCTCTTGTGGAATGAGCATGCGAATCAGCAATGCACCCCTATTCAACGTATCCTTTGTTAACCAGCAGTTGCATAAGGAATATCGAGATTGTTCCTGTGCTCAAGGTTACAAATTCACTTTCGCATGGAAGAGTATCCTGAAATCGTCGTCTTTAGTTGCAGAACGCGACAGTACTACAGCTCTAGGGTTAGGGCTAGGTTAGGCTGTTGTAATTAGAGGTCTATACTCTTGCTCTATTATATATACATCTATTTATCTCTATAAATACTTAAAATTTTTCTTTTAGAATAACTATATATATATTATAAAAGTATACTATAGTATATTCTTTAGGTATAGCTTAGAAGTAGATTATATAAGCTATAATAGTTACTCTATATTATAGGTAGTATTTACTACCTAGTATTAGTATATTAGAATACTAATATTCTCTAACTTAATTAAGGTTTCTATTAGGCTTTATATATAGGCACTAAGAAATATACTTACCTTAATTAAGGTTTCTATTAGGCTATATTATTAAAGATAAGTAATATACTACTTACTTAATATAACCTACTTAAGAGTATTATAAGTCTATTATACTTATAGATTCTATAGAAATTTAAGTATTAGTAGTATTTAGAATATTATTCTCTTAGGCTCTATTACTTTATACTTTATAAACACTATATAGATAATAGTATAATATACTATCTACTAGCTCTAAGATAGAAAGCCTAGCTCTATATAAGCTTTAAATTACTAAGTATTATAAATATCTATTATCTCTATATACTTTAAAAACTAATTAGATAGTAACTTAGCTTCTATTTCTAGTAGATAGTAAAGTAGAATTTAGATACTAACTTACCTCTAAACCTCTCTATTATATTAGACGCCTAAGTAGTACACATTTCTACTTAAATAACTAACTTAAGATTAGTATATCTATTAGCGCTAAACTTAAAGCTTAAACTCTCTTTATATTAGTTAGCTATATATATAAGTCTATTTTCTAGCATCTTATATATATATATATAATACTCTCTACTTACTATATATAGCTTATTCTATAATTTATATAATTTCTTAGTAGTATTAGAAGATATATTACTAGGTATACTTAAGGCTATTTACTACTACCTATATCTATAAAGTACTATACCTCTATTTACTACTTTACCTTCTTTATTAGTTTCTACCTTATATTACCTTTATCTACTATACTTATTAGCTCTAGATAGTATAAGGCCTTAAGGATTCTAAATAGATATAAATAATATTAATATAAGTTTAGTAGTAACTAATATAGTAGAAGATCTAGGTATCTACTTACTAGTCTATTACTTTAATACCTCTAGTCCTAAGTTAGTCTCTACTTCTTCTTTCTAGTTAGTATAAATATATACCTCTAGCTATTATATACTATAGTTATTTAAAGAGGTAGTCTAACTCTAATATATTATTAAATAGTAACTACTTAGCATACTAAACTAATAATATAAGTATTAAGAATAATACTAGAAAATTATTATAGTTCTATCTAGAGATATTAAGTAATAATAAATTATCTAAGAATAAGTTAGTCTATCCTCTAAGCTTCTATTATATATATATAAATAAGGTTAATAATATAAAGATTATAAATCTATATAT